>WMED01021277.1:0-11951 GCA_019650415.1 Pipa parva
TGGCGATATCTGGCGATATTAGCGATATAGAGGATATCGACTTTAGTAAATATGCCCCCAGGAGTAAGGTGTGTATGTGGTGCAATACCCTCAATGAGTCAGGCAAAGACTCAATCAAAGTCCAATTGGTAGATAAAAAGAAATAGAGGTTGCACACACAACATGAGTTATATAACCTAAAATTCTTTACTGACCAGTGTTACAGTGTTCAGTAGAACAAAGTTTCGGGGAGTACACACCTCCCTTCGTCAAGTTACAAACGTGAAAAAGTAAGACATACTTAAAAAGGAAAGCTGTGATCACTCAATTATGCTAATTACATGGGAGTTGCTTTTATCCCCTCACCCTTTAAATATGTTTCATTTTTTTACATTTGTAACCTGACGAAGGGAGGTGAGTAACCCCGGAAACGTTGTTCTGTTGTGCACTGTAACACTGGTCAGTAAAGCATTTTAGGTTATATACCTCATGTTGTATGTGCGACCTTTATTTCTTTTTATCTACCAGTATTGTGTAGGTAGGCAGAGTATAGTAACGGAATCAAGTGGAAGAGGGTGAAGTTAATGGTAAGATAACGGTAGTCATCACATAAGGCTGGCAGATAAAAGGTGTTGCTGACAGTGATGAATATTGCTTATCTGACAGGAATAGATGAAGGAGAAGTTGTTTTGATGGGTAATAAATGAGTCTGTTGTAGACGAACAGCTGGTATTTATATTTCTATTTTAAGATAGGATTACCATAAACTTCTATTGAATCTGCATTGTACCCTTACCATCCATAATTAGATTTACACCCAAAATTCATCTGCGTTATAAGTATAAAGTTAAATACACAAATTCATGACATCGTTGTTTTGGTAATGGAGCAAAATAAACTTTCATTGTAGAGGGACAGACTAAAAGAGACAATAAATGAAATCACCCTTTATTTCTCCTTTAATAACTTGTCGAATGATCGGTGATGTAGTGTGGCAAAACGGGATTTTCTTTTCTTTTAAGTTCTAACTTGTTTTTTCCTGCCTGATGAATGCTTTTTTCTTTCTGTAATGCTCTAATACTGTAATTCTGCAAATATTTCTCAAAAAGTAAACACAAAAGATAAGAGATCATTGATCTTCTCTCTCTGCGATACACAGGCTTTCTGTTTAATATCCTATGTCAACATGGATAAGCAGAGGTATAATAGAGTAGCAGAGAGGCAGCAGGAAAGAAAAAACACGGCACCAGTAAAAAGGAGCTGCCAGTATGTTTAAAGTATTCCATGGATCATTTCTTTCTTAAAGGGATTTTATCAACACTGTTTTTAAATAATCCTTTTTCATTTCTGACATATATCTAAACATCACGGTACTGTTTTCCAAATATCTAAAGATCTATATTACTGCAGTGGTTCTCAACCTTTGGGTCGCGACCCCTTTGGGGGTCGAGTGATGCTCTCACAGGGGTCGTGAGCATGCTGTGAAGCTGATAATGAGCTCAGGTTCCTTTATATAAGGGTTCCTGCATGGTGACATCAGCCCTGAACATCATCATGTGACACGCAACGTGATGACGTTGGGCCAAGATGTCTAAGTGACCTCAGCGCAGGGGGTCACGGTATCAACTAGGTTGAGAGCCGCTGTATTACAGGTATATTGTAGGGCACCATAACTTGAGTCAGATTAGATTGATGTTATAAAGATAACATTTGTAGCAGACTGGGATAGAATATCACTGATTTTGTGTAAAATGGTGTATTGTGAAGTGGTTGTAATGTGTGTTATGTGGTATATTATTTGTTGTTCTGTATGACATTGTGTGCAGCATACTGGAGCAGTATAGAGTATAGAGAAAGCAGCAGCCAGTTCTGGAAGAGTAAATCCAGAAATCTCTCCTGTGTCTCAGGTGAGTGTAAGTTACTAATTAAGGGCTTGATAGAAAGTTTAGGGGGTTATTCTCTTAATTCCAAATTGTCTCATAAAAGGTGTAAATTTGTCAGCTAAAGACAGTCGCAATAGACTGCTATTGTTGCAGTCACATCTTTACAATGAGAATATTTACTATGAGAATATTGTCGCAGCTGCAACTTTAAAAATTGTCACAGTCGCGACTTTACAAAGGGAGAATTGTTGCTATGGGAATCCTCTGTGAATTCAACAGTGGAATTTAGACTTTAGAGAATAACCCCCTTTGTCTCTGAGTAAAATTGTTCACACCTTCACAGCTTTCTGGAGGGGAGGTCCCACCCAGTGAGACATATTGCTGTGTGTTAAAGGGTACCTGGGGGGAAGGAGACCTCTAGGTGTGCCCTAGGGCAAAAGTAGTCCTGCAGAGCTATTGCTATAGCTGTGGTCCTGAGAGAGTGAAGACAGAAATCCTGTGGAAGAAGATTGTCCCTAGCTAAGAGATAAGCATAGGGGTAGTTACTGTTATAGGGCACAGTAATGCATGCCAGGATAGACGCTAGGAGAATGGCAGTCACAACAGCAGTAAGTGATGGGGTATCCCCCAGAGAGTGAGGTGGACATCTTGCTCTCAATCAGGGTCCTGAGGTCAGGGCTAAGGCTTCCCTATTCCCTGTGTTCCTATGCTGTGCTGCTGTGGATAAGTGGAGAGAGATAAAGGCTGCTGTTGGATAAAGACTGCTGTTTCCAGTATCTGATGCTCCTAAGAGGTTACAAGAGCAATGGTACCGGTGTTGTGAGTAAAACAACTATTTATTTTGTTCTGACTTTTTCTCAACATAAAATGTTCCATGAATTATACTTAAAGGAAAATGGCTGCAGAACTGACTGCTTGGGTGTTAAAGGGGAGGCTGCTGCTATACTTAAGGGTTTCACTGACTAAAACATGCTACCTGCTCCCCAATCTTTTGACTAGTTCCCTTCACCTTTATATCAGACATAAAATGAGGAAGGTCTGCTGTGTTGATAAATAAGCAGCAGGGTAACACAAGTGCAAAAAGTATTATAATTTTTCACAATGAAAGTAAACCAGATTTCTAAAGGCTAAACTATGTTATTGAACACTGACTTTCTTACTTTTTTGTCAGTTTAAAAAGACAAAAAAAATTATAAACATTCACTTTTGGGCATATCCTAAATATGTATTATCTAAAGGGCAGTGGGATGCAACCACAGTGGGCACAACACAGGAGTGCTTCCGTTAGGACCTCTCTTAGGAAAGAGGTCATCCTAGTAGGCAGTGTTCAGAACTGAGACATTCTTTCTGAGTCTTTCCCCTTAAAACTTATATTTAATATTTATCTTAAGAATAGCTAAGCCACTACTCTATTCTATTCTGAAAGATTGCCTTCTGGCACATTTGCTACTCTGGATTCCCTTGGTAAAAGAGCGAACAAATTTCACCAGTGAAAATTGGCACCCTGTCTTTAGGTTATGTTGGCACTTGGTCACAGTCTTTATGGCACCTTTTTTAATAAACAGTTGCTTTATGCCACATCTGGAGAAGTCAAATTGGCAAATTTGACACAGTATGCCTTTTCTACTTTGACAAACTCTGATGCTTGATTAATTATTTGTTGCAATACACACCAGAAGCAGTGTAGAGAATTCTGTACGAGACCATAAGGAACCAAATTGAATACAAATTCACCACAGTTTGTTGAATAATCAAATATGAGGAAATGGCGATGAATGTGAATTTGGACCTTTGCGAGACTATGGACTTTCACGAATAAGCCCTTTGTTATCTGACTACTAAGAAATTATTTCATTATTTATACATTGATAAGGGTGGAGATTTACTAAGAAATGGGCAGTGCCTCCGGGCACAGGTATGGTTACCTGGATATCAGTCAAATAGTATAACACATAAGTTAAAATTGTCATTAAACATGGGTGATAAGGCAATTCTAAGTCATTCTAACCAATGCAAGGCATTAATTATGAGCCTTTATTGTCCTTTTAACCATCTACTATAGTGCCAACCCTAGAGTTTTAACACAGGAAGTTTAATTGAAGTTATAAACTACTAGTAAATTTACTATTGACAGTACTGAATGTTTTATTAAACTGATTAATCTGATGTAACCAGGCACACACCATCGGCTTGAATTTAGTTTTTTTTTTCTACTCTACTTCTCTAATTGCATCAAAGAATCAACACTATGGGGGGAATTCACGAAGCTCTGAAGTGAGGCGAACACTACGCGCCTCACTTCGGAGCTTCATGAATTCCCCCCTATATATTTTAACGGTTATTAAGTGTTAGTCCTATGGGTTAAAACTGAATTTAAAAAAAAAAAAATAATAAAAAAAAAAAATTCATGCATAAAGACCAGTCTATAATCCATAAACATTCCCAGATTTCATGTGATGAATTAGTTTAATTTACTATATCCAGCTCTCAGTATCCTGATTCATTGCAGCATAACTATGACACTATTCAGCAAAAGTTCCATAAATCATGTGCAAAGTGAAATGGTCCTGAACACACTAAGCTGCTAATAATGCTTTTTGATTCCTACAATTTGTCATTGGTCTCTGGTGCCTCTTTTCGTCACGTAATGCTAAACATATTTGAAGCTGCAGCATTCATCGGGTCATGTAAAAGATAGAAAACAATATAAAATCCTGGTGACTCAACTACAGTCGTATGGTACAGTATATGTGTGACATAGTTTGACATAACATGAAAACATATAATAATATTCAGTTACATTGTGCACCTGGCGATTACATCAGAAATCTGATTTTCTCTTTACTGAAGCTATACAAGTGGAATTTGTTATTGATTCACACTTTAGGATATATCCTATTAGCAGTGTTGTATATTCATTTTAACACAAATGTTTACCCCAACAATCCTCTAAATTTTATAAAGGACAAATATCATGGGCAAGTTGAGTAATATCACCTTTTCAAATGTTGTATATCAACTCCAATAAGGGTAAAAAAGGACTGGCTTAATTTAGGCAAAAAAAAAATGTCCCACTCAGCCTCATCCATTTCTGATTTATTTAAAATAAGTCGGTTATACTTTGTACAAATTTCACATTTCATGAGCTATTCCTGATCACTCAGTTTAAAAGCAAGCATTACAGTCTAACAGCTTTTGAGCCATCAAAAGAGGTCCTAATAACAGCAGTACCTGATTTGTGTGATAATGGTATAGTACATTAAAGGGGAACTATAGTCAGATTACATCTTTACTTATGCAGTTACCATACCTTATTGAGAAGCATTTCTCCCCAGTAGATGTTTCATGTAAAGCAGATTAATTTATTACAGAGCCCTGGAAAACTACTTCAACAGGAAATGTGTATGATATACTGTAACTGCCAAACATGAGAAGAAAAAGCTGCCTGACTACTATTGGTTAAGCAGTGTACTGACCTTTTGGCCTCATCATTCAAGCCTGATTACATTCCTGAAATGCAGGAGATTACAGAAGAAAGATAACTCTTGCACAGACGTTAGGTAGTAAGTAGGGCAAAAATGTCCGAGGGAGGGTGCCTCTTCATGGAAAACTGGCCAGTAAACATCACACACACGCAGTTTATCAGCGCTGTCTACTCAATCATCCTGCTTCACATAAACAACTACTGGGGAGAAACACTTCTCACTAAGGTATAGTACTGCATATGTAAAGATGTAATCTGACTATAGTTCCCCTTTAACATCTGCCTTTACTGTCCTCATTAGTTACTATTTAATTGTAATGCTTAACTAAGCTGAAATGGTGCATAAATTGGACTATGTACAGACATTTTTAACAAGTAGGTATAAAGGAAATGTATCATTTGTATTTTTATGCATTACTTGCCTTTTTGTTTTGCTATTCTCCTCTGGATACAACAGTTTTTCTGTTACTACCTTTTTAACTAAAGTGCTACCAGCAATTAAAACAAAAAAATATGGGTATTTCACCAATCTCATTTTTTTTTTCTTTGTGATTTCTTTACGTTTTTAAGTCATTTTACCATTTAAAGAAGCGATTGGGAGAGATATTTAATACTTCAGGGGAAGAACAGAAAAAAAAGTATTAATCTGACCAGTGATAAACACAATACCACTGAATACACCATACTACAAGTGCATTTTTAAGGAGAACTTCTCTAACTGGATCAATAAAAGTGTTAGTAAAGAGGGAAAAAAGGTTATGTTCAATAAAGGAAACTAAAGCCTGAGAAATATTTTGGCTGGAATAAAATGCTCTTTATGTATAGGGTTTATGCATTTATGGTTTAAATTTACACCAGCCAAACAGTAGTGAAGACTGATGCTTGTAAATTTGCCCTTGGATCTAGATAATATAACTATAATCTTCAAGTTATCTACTTGAAACAGAGTCTGTCCACAGGCTGAATTTGTACATTTTAGAGACTGTGGCAAAAAAAGGTTGACTACAACTCTCCTTCGACTCCAAATCCAAATACAGTAACTATGAAATTAAGCACTGAGGAACATTAGTTTATCTTGGACTATGAGTAAGAAAGCTCTATCTGCAAACTAGAGTTTTCATTGGAAAATAACTTTACCCCACTCCCTGCCTGGTAACTAATGAGCTCTATTGGTTGAACTGCTAAAGTTTTTTTAACCAGCAGCTTTTAATCAAGAAAGTTTCAGCCCTTTATTATGGGTATTTTATAGATATATGTTTTAAAGAGATGGTGTGACCATATCATCTTTTTATCAATGAAATCTATAAACTATATGGGCTGTGTTGGTAGAAAATAATGTATTTATCTGCGTATCACTTGGTTTTCTGTAGCAAAGGGACCCATCACAGCATTACATAAACAGACTAGATCATCCCTTTTAACAAGAAACAATGCACCTGTAATATGAGATGCTCTGATGCCAAACATTTGCATTTAAAGAAAATGGAAAGCATTTTAAAATATATTGCAAGGTTGTAATGGAATGTATTTAGACCTGAATAAAATAAAATATTTATCAGAAATATCAGACTTTTAAATGGCATCTGAAGCCACAGTCCAGCTGACATGCTTAGCTAAACCAGTTACCTAAAACTTGATGAGTTCTTGGTTTCACAGTGAAACAAATATTATAGTACAGCCACTGTCCCACTGGTTGTGCCTTGTTTAATGCACAGCCCCTGACTGTGAATGTGTAAGCCATGCTGAGTCTATTAGTACAACTTATACATCAGTGTCAGGTCAGATGTGATTGGAGTGGACCTTGGCCTCCTTCCCTCTGTACTGCCTGAATTTTAATGTAAAACGGAGGACTCTGACAGTCTTAAGCATGTTAACTTACTGATGAGCACTATTTAGCTAGTCACAGCCTTCAACTTAAACTCCCCTTTAAAGGTAATGTTGTCATATACACCAAGTAAACATGAGAAACAGTTATGTGGAGGTTTTGCTGCATACCCCTAGAAGATATCGTTTAGACACACTTGATCTTACTCATCTTTTTACTGGACTAAGTAAATATGGTTGCCACCCCATCTAATCCCTTTAAAACCAAACACATATAAAATGTAAAAGACAAGTGCCAAAAAGAAGGTAATAAGTACAGCGCCAGTGAAGAATAAATATATAATAAAATGAAACAATAAAATAATAATGATATAAAACCTGTAGTCCTATTCTAAACCAGCAGGAAGTCCAAAATGAAATAATGCCCAATGCTGGAATACGTAGAAATATAGGCTGCCGATATGCCCAGTGGAAAATATAGTCGATAAGTCCCTATAGAGACAAATTTGTGGGAGCGATCACATATAACATGTACATGCTGCAGTGTTAACCTAAATTTCATTTAGATATAGCCTCCAGACTCTGCTTTTAAGCAATGATGAAGCCTGCATTTAAACTAATAAACACTTCAGCATGTACATTTAATACATTTGGGTTAAAAGGTTTTATAAGGTTAATGTGGCAAGTGGCAATTCTAATATTAAGTGATATATGATTGTTTTTAAACCACTGAAAAATTCATCAGACTTATTTTTAAGGGTTCTTAATTAATGTAAAGGTCTGGTTAATTTATACTCGATTGTTCTATTTAAAAAAAAAAATAATTGGAACTAATAAACTTTACTGTATCAAATACAGATCTTAATGAAGATTCCAGTATGCACATGTCAAAATGATTATTTGTAATAATTTCAAATTCCTTCTGTATTTTGTTTCAAATCATAACACAGATAAAAGGTGGATGCTGAAGGCCTAGTCCAAAATTTCTTTAAGAGGGGAAATTTATAAAGGTCATTACAAATCTATCGAATTTTTTCAACGCTTTTCAATGCTATTTTTCTATTCGCTGTAGTTTTTGATTTTGCTGATTTATAAAGGACAAATTAAAAAATTTCTGATTTAAAAAAGATTAATATTGATAAATATTGATCTGTGGATATTGTCACACTTTGCACTTTGTTTCGGTGGGGTTCCCCTTCTCTTGCATAACATTATCAATATCAGTGCTCTTTTTTTGACCCGAAAAATCATCTGAATGTGAAAAAATAATGGGACCAACTCCATAGGAAACAATAGTCTAAATGAGGCAAACAGTTTTCAGGGAAAAATAAAAATTTGATGAATCGTCTTTATGAATCAGTGAAAACTGCAATATCGATATATTGGCAATGATTCACCACCTATACTAAGTTTTAAAACTTCTCAACTTTTATAAATATCTCTCTTTAAAATGTATGTTGCGTGGTTGTATAATAATAGCTGAAGTCTGCAGAATGTATCTAAACTAATATTAAGTCAGCACCACAACACATGCCTTTTAGAAGTGTTTAGTTTTAGTGGTGAGTTGCCAACCCCAGAGACAACCCCTAAATGCCTCATTTCAGGATAATCCAATATTTCTTAATTCTTAATCTAGCTTCAAGGTTAGATATATTTAATATCTATATCAGGATGTTTTAGTTGGACTGTTTTGCCTTAGTCATTAATCAGTGCATATCTACAAGAGCTAGGACCTGTCAAAGTGGCAGTTTTATAGGGTAAGAGGATCAGTAACCTTTCATATTCTTTTAAGGTTGTCTCTGCATAAGGCTGAAAATTTTAAGCCTTAACAATTTTTAGGCTTTAAATGTTCTTTAAAGACTAAGGTCTACAGATGATGGTTCACAAAAAGAACCAGATCTTCTAATGATTTCATTCATATTCCCAGACAGATGAGATTTAATAAATAGTACTATATTTATTGTAGAGATATTTAATATTATATAGTTAAAGAACTACAGTATATCATACATGAAAGATCTCAATATCTACATGAACAGAATTTCTCTATTCAAGCTGTGGGATTAAAAGACAAATGATTATGGTGACCCTTTCCATTGACAATCTCCTGTTATCCTTTTTGCAGCTGTTGCGTGTTGCAGAGATCAGCTGGCATAAAACCAGCATGGAACAGAACCATTAGCATCTTTACAGCTTATCCTCATTCCTATTGATTACACATTCATTTGAATTAATTCATTTTTAATTTTGTCCTTTTTTCAAATATTATAAATCAGGTTAGCATGGCTGTGCAATGTGCAGTAAATTATCACCGCTGGGATTTCAAGAGGCCTGATCATAGGGCTACTTTTTAATTATGCCATCACTCACTGCGCAGACGAAGAATGGAAAATTGCTTTTTCACATCACTTTTAAATAGTATATTACATTGACTTAGAAAATGGTTGAAATTAGGTCGCAAAGTAGCACATTTTTGTTTTATGTTTAAAAATCTTTAAGAATGACAACTTGTGAGAAAAGAAGTTGGGCAACAAGGACCTTGATATTATAGACTACGGGGGGAATTCACCATAGTGCGAAGTGAGGTCCGGATCCTTCACATCACTTCACACATGGTGTTATGCACTCACTGATGTCCTGCACGCGGACATCAGCTAACGCTTTAAAGGGATTCCAGTCTTGGTGAGACCACTCGAGTCACTTCGCCGAGACTGGAATCCCTTTAAAGCGTTCACTAATGTCCGTGTGCAGGACATCAGCGAGCGCATAACAGTCTGTGCGAAGTGAGGCGAAGGATCCATACCTCACTTCGCACTATGGTGAATTACCCCCTAGATGTAGGAGAAAGCTAACTTCAGGGGGACTCATCAATAGAGGCTATTTAATAAAGTCTCAAAACCCATAGTATTATCCATGGGTATAAAGGAGATAATTTAATGAAAGTCAACCTCTAGGCCTCAATAAATAATTACCCTATTAGTTAATTCCTCTGAATAGTTAATGAATATTGTTATTTCTGCACAATTTATCATTGTGATACTTGTTGAAAACAACAATAATGGCACATTAATGACACATTGTTATTTTCATCAAATGATCCATGTTTTCAAATGATGGAAAAAAAACATAAAGAACAAGTTAAAAATAACAATTTTATAGAAATAGCTGAGAAATGAAAGATAAATTGATGCAGTAATGACCCTCAATGATAAATCACACGAGTCTTAAAAGTGTTAGGCAGTAGGCAAGCAGATTACAAAAATACAACATGTAATGGGGTTTAATGTCCCAATTGTTCAAGTGAGTGAGCTCAATGTTTCCAGGGAAATACAGCGACCCTTCTTCAGGCTAAAAACATTTTCAAAGCTTTCCCCCTTACATTTACACACTCACTAACTAATCAGGAGTTGGTCTTTAAATGAACATATCTGATTGGTTGTTATAGGTAACTGAACTGGAATATGTTTCCCAACTTTTATAGCATGTCATCAATTTAAGTCTTTAACACCCTAAATATTAAATGAAGGCACTTCTGAAAGAAATAAAAATGAGAGATTGAACTAACATTAGTAAAAACTGAGGGTTTTTTTTCTGAAAATAATGATTTCTAAGTCAATTTTACCTTAAATAACCAGCAATGAAGAAAAAGAAAATTGCTATTTGGATTGGAATAACAATTATTGATATTTCTATAATCTTTACAGTTGAATTCCTGATTTTTAAAGTTTGTGGAATATCTCTCAACAGTGATGTGATTGGCTTTCTGTGGCATTCCATGAATGTATATTATCAACCAGGACTAGGAAATAATAGGACTGGGCTGGGGTTGTTTAGAAGAAAAACAAACTCTAAATAATACAAATTAGGAGTTTAACTTCAAAAGATAACATTTTTTTAGTTGCAAGAATAACTTCAACAATATACACCATTTCCTTTTTATATTATACTTCTACATGAAGGCGAAATTTAATAACGTTAGAAAGACAACTCCCAGTCTTTCTGAGTTTATCGCGCAAGAACCCCAGTTTCTCTCGTGAGATTATTGCACGGGTTTTTTTTTTATCTCTATTTTTCGATAGAAAGTTAGTAGTATGGCTACCTTTGCATTATTGTAGTATGACTTTAATAAATTTTTCTAGAGTTGAATAAGTTGAGGTAATGGTGGAAGTGTAATAAATTAATAGAATATAAAGAGGGTGTTTCTGTGCTGTCTGATCTGAGTTATGTTATTATGTTATTATTCCTTTAGATACTTCCTGTTGTGTAGGTATTACAAGCTCAATAAGTGAATGCCTTTGCATTGATGTACTTTGAATTATATAGAGTGTCTTTATTAATACATATCATTATTTATAATTCCAGTAAAAATAACAGAAGTACAAGTACCTTCTTTATACTGCTTCTGTGCATTCTTAAAACACAATATTATTTATAATCTTTAAATGGAGTTGTCTAGTTAAGTTTTATTCAGTCCAATCTTTGAAATTTCCAAAATCTCTACCGAAACACTTTATGATATATAAAATTGGATCCATTTCTACCTAGGTCCTATCTAGCTTGGCATATAAACACATATTCTCATTACATCTACAACCTAAAAGAAATCTTCTGTAATAATTAAGGGGGTAATTCAGGAAAGTCCAAACTTACCTTGCGATCCTTTAATTCACTTTGCAGAGACTGGTACGCGCTCCCTGCTCTCCTGCACGTAGAGATCAGCAAACGCTTTAAAGGTATTCCAGTCTCACGAGGTGACTCGAGTGGTTGTGAGGTGAGGCGAA
>WMED01021278.1:0-11951 GCA_019650415.1 Pipa parva
GGAAATTCCCCTTCTTCTCAGGTGGGGAATGATAGAAAAAGTTTGAGAACCACTGTCTTAGTGGATAATGTTTACAGTTCAACATTACTTTTGTTAACATTTCTGCTCTACATATTAAAACAATACCCTTTTGCTATTCCTTCACTATTGCACTATTCACAGTGTTATAAAAAGAAGTAATCACGGTTGGTAGATTTCAAAGATAAAGTCTAAGAAATATTTAAACATATTATTAATATTTAGCATCACCCTAATAGAAAGATCTGATAACTCTTCCCCAAATGTACAGTGCTAATGTCGTAACCCTGTGAGACTAATAACACCTTTGTAGATGTCACCTCTGCCTCTCCATATTATCCTGAACTAAAGGCACGGCACATGGTCAGTTTACCCTGGCTCCTGTAGGGGTGTATCACTTAGGGCAGCAGTGGTGAAGGCACCAGATCCTTTGGGGGAAGGAGCTGGTGAGAGAGGTCACACTTTTGCCACTTGGTTCGCCATTACTGACTAAGGGACTGTAACAAAATAACCTTACTAAAATCTCTGAATATCTTCTTCTAGTTGAAATTCTGGCATGTGTTTAATTAAGTCCCTTCAAAAAGAACACCTATAATTATGGTTGCTACCTCATCCCTTTAAAGCCAACCACATATAAAATTCACAAGCTGCAGTACTGATTTGAAATCTGATAAAATTCATGCTACAAGTGCAACTGATTTAAGCAGTCACCCAGAATGCATTTTAACTCATTTTGACTCTGCACTGCAGCATGTGATTTTTTCATGTGTTTGGTTTTAAAAGGATGATGGGGCAACCTTACCTATAATTTCCAGACAGTTTTTATTTAAGCTAGAAACCCTTTTTTAAAAAAATAAAAATAAAAATTCTGTTTGATATACAGATATATAAGGAGCTAGGCTAGGTTAATTAATTCCTGATAGGGTGAAATTTAGCAAAGTCGAAAAGGCTATTTTTGACCTTTTGACTGAAAAATTCGATAAAAAAATTCTAAAATTATCAAAAATTCACAATCAAATTTTTGATATTGTGATATTGGAAATTCAATATTGCGATACCTAATTTTTTTCATCGAAATTATCATTATTACAGATTTTATATTGAAATGAAAAGATTGAAAAGTTTTGATTGAAAAAATTAGATATCGCGATATTGAATTTTTGATATTGCGGTGAACAAATTTTATTTTTATGTAAATTACTATTCAATATCATGATATTGGATTGAAATTATCGATATCGCGAAATCATACTGTTACAGAGGAGATATCAATATTGCAGCGTACTGTTACAGAGGAGATATTGATATTGCAGTGTACTGTTACAGAGGAGATATCGATATTGCAGTGTACTGTTACAAAGGAGATATCGATATTGCAGTGTACTGTTACAGAGGAGATATTGATATTGCAGCGTACTGTTACAGAGGAGATATCGATATAGCAGTGTACTGTTCCAGAGGAGATATTGATATTGCAGTGTACTGTTACAGAGGTGATATTGATATTGCAGAGTACTGTTACAGAGGAGATATCGATATTGCAGTGTACTGTTCCAGAGGAGATATCGATATTGCAGCGTACTGTTCCAGAGGAGATATTGATATTGCAGCGTACTGTTACAGAGGAGATATCGATATTGCAGCGTACTGTTACAGAGGAGATATCGATATTGCAGCGTACTGTTACAGAGGGGATATCGATATTGCAGCGTACTGTTCCAGAGGAGATATTGATATTGCAGCGTACTGTTCCAGAGGAGATATCGATATTGCAGCGTACTGTTCCAGAGGAGATATTGATATTGCAGCGTACTGTTACAGAGGAGATATTGATATTGCAGCGTACTGTTCCAGAGGAGATATGCTGTTTTGATGAACTAAGAGCGTGATGATCCTTTTGTAATTCCATGAGATTGAAGCTGCTGGAAAATAAACTAATTTATACTCAGTAGCCCTAGATGTAAAATTATCCTTAGGGAAAGTCGTGGATAATACCGGTATGCATACTGGGAATTTGGATACATATAGGCTTCCATCTAGTGGTCATAAGTAAACTGTACTATTACAGTAAAGATTGAGAAGAATGATTTAGTAGAGGCAGGAATCCATTGCAGGTATTTCATTCCCTGGTACATATATAATAAAAAAGAAATGGATTTGTAAACATAAAACATAAACATATTGCATTTAACAACAGTAAAATGCTGTATTTTATACTAGTATGTCTGCATGTCTCATCATCATGTCTCATGATTTAGTTTTAGAAGGTGCCGTGCCATCCAAGAGGAGATAGCCAAAACACAGTTAGAGATTTTAGTATTGACTTCAGGTATTAGCGCAGGGGCAGATAAGTAAATGTGGGTGTGGTCCACATACAGGTGATATTTAAGACCAAATGAGCTGATGACATCACTCAGGGAAAGTGTATACAGAGAGAGCAGGAGGGGACCAATGACAGAGCCTTGAGGCACCCCCACACTAAGTGGGATAGGAGAGGAAGCATCATTAGGATGGGAGACAAAGAAGTAGTGATCATAAAGATAGGAGGTCAGCCAAGGTGCAGCTTGATTTCGGATACCAAGCACATAGAGAATCTGAGCAAGTAGGGAATGATCATCAGTATCAAATGCAGAGGATACGTCCAGGAGGATAATAATAGAATAGTGTCCCTTGTATTAGGAAATCTGGAAATCATTAGCAATTTTGCACAGAACAGTCTTCATAGAGCGCCCTGGATGAAAACCAGATCACAAAGGGTCCAGGAGATGATGGGTATGGAAATAATTAGGAAGGTGGGAGCAGCCCAAACGTTCCAGAAGTTTAAAAGCTAAAGGCAAGAGAGAGATATGCTGGTAGTTAGAGAGACATTGAGGATGGGTTTAACACAGGCCTGTTTGAATAAGAAAGGAAATATACCACAGGACAAGGAAGAGTTGAACAGGTGTGTTACGGCTGGTACAAGGGCAAAGGAGCAACGTTTTAGTAAAAAAGAAGGAATGGGGTCAAGTAAGCAGTTGTGACAGGAGAGGAAGAGAGAAGTTCAGAAACTTCAGACTGGGTAGCAAGAAGAAAGGAATTCAGGAACTCAGAGGGAGATTTAGGTAGAAGTAACTCAGTGTTATCGGGAGAAATAGTTATCTGTTTCTGGATACTTTTCTTTTGAAAAATCTTGCATAGTCTTGGGGGGAGTGAATTGGGGTTAGTGTATCTAGTGGGATGGGCGTAGAAGGGAGTTGAATATAGGAATAAGAGATGGGGATTTCATTTGCTTTGGTTTATGAGAGTACTGCATTAGATTTGTTTGGCTAAGGAGAGAGAGGAGTTCAGACAAGAAAACAGAAACTTGTAATGCAGAAAATCTGCACATGAATGAGATTTCCTCCACAGATGTTCTGCACTACACATGCAGGATCTAATAAATCTGGTTTCTGCATTTAGCAAAGGGCGAGGATTGTAAATGCAAGTAGGTTGAGGCTATAGAGGGGCAAAAGAATCAATAACAGTAGATAGGATAGAGTTATAGGAAGTAGCAAGAGCATCAGGATCAGAGGAGGGGACAAATGAGGAGAGGCTAGAGCAGATAGCAGAGGAGAGAGCCTGCAGGTTGACAGCAAGTGTGTTGTGACTATAGGCTTTAGGGGTTAGCAGAGGTGGAAGAGGAGAGTGCGAGACAGAAAAGTTTACAAGGTGGAAATCAGAAAGAGGGAAGGTACAAATATTAAGAGCTGAGAGAGAGGCATTTTTAGTAAAAAAAAACCCAAATCTATATAATGGCCATCCTTGTGAGTGCTAGAGTTGGTTCACTGTCAAAGGTCAACAGAGGAGGTTAGATTGAGAAGATGTGAAGGCCAAGACAGAGAGGGGTCATCAATATGGCAGTTGAAGTCCCCCATAATTAGTGCAGAAGAATCATTAGAAAAAAGGAGAGCTGGGACTCAAAATCTTTGAGAAAGGCGGTAGGTGAGGAAGCAGAAGGCATCCTATATATAACAGCAACTTGTACAGGTAGGAGATAGAAAAGTTGGACAGCATGAACGTCAAAGTAAGAAAAAGAGAAGCAGGGAGGGATGCTGAAGAGTTTGAAGCGACAGTGAAAGGCAAGGAGAACTTCAACTCCACCACTGTGTCCCATATAGTAGGATAGAGTGGTCGTGTTAGTTCACAGATGTGTAAGAAATGTAAATAGTACTATCGCATTTCTTACGAGTTATATGTATTTATATCAATAAATCTGCTGTATATCTATCTTAATTGGGTTAGAACTTCAGAGGATTAGGTGTAGCACCATCTGCTGGTGTCTTGTATTATTACATATTGCAATATGATATCACTCTAGGAATGGAGCTGGGCGGAGTAACCCAGTCTATAAATACATGTGTGTCATGTGGGTTTTTGGTCTTCAGTCCCAGGCCTGGGAGCAGGCTGGGCCTTTGCTACAAGGCCTCCATCGCACAGGGTGGAGAATCCCTACATGCCACCATTTTGGTGGGGTTCCTGTGTCAAGACCCTCTGTGAGAAGTTATGCCTCACAGATTACGCTGATCCATGATACAAGGGAGGGTAACTATATCCAGAGTACCTAAATACTATGCAAATGGATGTGATATGATACTGCATGCATAGATTGTGGAAGTCCCTGCGACTGATATGCCTTTATATCAGGAATATCTGGTGAACATTTAGCACCACCTGAGTGTATTGACACGAAGATTGGATGTTTTGCACTATATATCTTATTTAAATTGCACGGTCTTTGGTCACGTGGTTCAAGAACTGTTTGGGATCTTTCCTATAATTTAAATTACATTTTGATAAGGCACTATTGTAGTGCTTTCTCTGTTGCGCTTCTTTTACAGATTTGTTTTTTGACTTGTTTTCACTGAAAATTGGGGTGGTGAGAAACTCCCCATGGAGTGAAGCAGCAACGGGTCAGCTTAAATCAAGATTTTTATAATTTTTTTGGATATTTAATTTCTTTTTTGGACTATATTTATTTACACATTTATTTTGTCACTATTAAGTCACAATATTATTCTGCGCTTCCAAATAGTTTTTTGGTTTATATTCAAAATAGCAAAACTAGTCATTAGGTTAAAACTTTCAAGATCTCAACTTCAGTTAGAGTAGAAATATTGTTAAACAAGGACAATCCTTAATTAACTCTTTGAAACCACTTCCACTGTTTGGATCATGGTTGTACTTCGGGTCTCCATAAGATTTTTACTATTTTAATGGTAATATCTGAGTAGGGGAGTAATTAACCTTATTACCATTTTTGTTCAATGTTCAAGAGTAATGAATTAAACACATGGCTACTTTGCCCACTTTCCTCCCCCAAATCTTGTAACCTTCCCTCTTTTCCTTCTCTAATTGAGAATATTCCTTTCCTCCAGTTCAGAAGCATCACCTGAATTATCATCTCCTGATCAGCAGAGCGGTCATGTTCGTTGCTTCATTTTTTGAATAAGGATTTAGAAGATGCTACAGATATAATGATAAAATAAATCAGACTCAAAAACACACCAAAATATAGCAGTTTACTATATACATTTATTCATTTATGAGTCACACAATCCACATTCACAGGTCCTCTAATCCTCTGTATAAGAATAATCAGAAACAGTAAGATACCAAGTACTGTTAGCAAATTTAAATGATGACTTTGTGGAAGACTTTAATGCAATGTGGCTGAGACAGAGATAGGTTGCAGATTTTTTTCTGTACTTAAGGTTCCAAACTTCAGAAGAAGCTTTTCAATGGTGAGGAGGACCAGGAGGTGGAGGGTGATTGGGATTGTGAGGACCAGGATTTGGAATATGAGGGATGGGGAAGGGGAAAGGTAGAGGGTGAGGGAAGGGTTGAGGGCGATGGTGAGGTGGTGGAGGAGGTTGATGGTGAGGGAAGGGGATAGGGGGACGGTGAGGTGGAGCTAAAAAAGAAATAAAGAAGAAGATAGTTATTATACATTCATTATGTTGATCAATCATACAGTCGTGTGTACATAAACTTGGTTAATAAATATTAGAGTGGCGTTTTACAAAATGGTTCATCTTCAATTTTATTTTTAAAGGTCTATGATGATGTACACTGTGCATTTTGCCTCTTTAATCTCTGATATTGCTGCAGGTCAAAGGGTTTTTCTTTCAACATAAATAGCATTGAACTTTTGCTGATTAAAAAAATATTGCTTACATGCAAACATTTGAAAGCACAAATAAATAGATTGTTTTTTTTTTTTTAATGAACTGATACTTTTTAAAATAAATATACCATTAAACTAACTAGAGTAAATTACACTGACAATGCCATAATTCTTTTTATTTTTATTCCATATAACTTATATATCTTATTCATTAAAGAATTCATGATTTTTATTCCATGACTTGTGAAGCAACTTCTAACGCAACCAGATTGTAGAGCATTTTCTCTTGACTACATGGTGAAGTTCTCTTTATGAGCGGGTTGGGATCTGGTAATTGTACCTGCTAGTGTATCTCATGATTTCAGAATAATTGATCTTCACCAAACCAACAGTTTTTACTAGATTAGAAGCATCCTTCATAGTCCTGCTACATGATAAAATTTACGCCAATCAGGGACTGACCTCAGGAGATGGAGTGACATTTTTATTCATTATTTCTTGCATTATGTGTAAATCTCCCACCTTACTGTAGTGACCCAGAGTAATCACTACTAAAATGTTCATTGACCTGATATGAAATTTCTGTAGTGATTGATGTTATGTAGTCTCTGACACCTTGCTCTGAGAAGTGTGGATAGGAAAAAGGGAAATGGGTACACTAGATTTCTTACACATGTTATGCACTTATAAAGGTGAAATTTATTAAACTCAGAAAGACTGCTCTCGGCCTTTCCGAGTTTACTGAGCGAGATCTTGCATTGTTCTCATGAGATTTTTTAAATTTTTCTAGATTGAGTTTTTCTAAATCAATTTTTCGCATTTTCATATTTTCGTAAAGTATGGCTACCTTTCCATCCAAAATTTCAAAAAAATCGAGATCGAAAAATTTGATCTAAAGAAAAAAAATCGAAAAAATCTTGCGAGAACAATGCGAGATCTCGCTTGGTAAACTCAAAAAGACGAGAGAGGTTTTTCCAATTTTAATAAATGACACACGTGCAGGACATCTGCGAGCGCATTACAGGATCCGCACCTCACTCCGCCCTTTGGTGAATTCCCCGAATTTGCGACCATGTCAGTATTCCCATAGAGAAGTTGTTACTGCATGAGTAGCAGTATATTGTGTAATGTGCGATTGTCATTAGCTGGCAAATTTTCCATATCTCAGAGTTTGCTGAATACCTGAATATGGGGAAATGGTGAATTCAAACCTTTAGGCGACAATTTGGACTTTGATAAATAACCCCCCAAAGGAGAGTAACAAAGCACAATCCACCAAAGGAAATACCTGATATTTAAGGCTAAATTACAAGCCTGAATTCATGTACTGTATAGTAAGTGCCAGTGGCAATGCACTACAAACTGTCTGATGACTGCTCACTGACTGGCAACTGGTAACAAGATGACTGGTAACTTTAATTTGACTGTTAGAGATTACAATCTCAACAGAGGAATTCATCAACAGTTGCATAAGATTGGTTGCTATGGGCTCCTAGACCTCTTTAGCTGTAGCTTACACTGAAGGACTGCTCGCTCACTGGAGGGATCAGGTAAAGCAGCGGTGGGGAAGGTGCGCATGCCCACATAGAGGGCAAACAGTATGCGTGCCATAGGTTCACCATCCCTGTGTTATAATGTCAGATCACACTATTTTTGTGATGGCAGGCTTTATCATTTATGGTTATTGCATTTAACATTAAGAAAGTAACATAGTTTAGAAGGTTGAGGTTGAAAAAAGACACGTCTATCCAATTCAGCTTATTAACCAGTAATGTTAATCCAAAGGAAGGAAAAAATTAAAAACCCATGAGGCAATTATCCTTATATTAGGGAAAAAATCCTTTCTGACTCCAATATGGAAATAATTCAAGATAATAAATCAAGATCCCATCTCCAGTTATTCAGTATCCATAACTTGTAATGTTCTTACACTGAAGGATCAGAATAATTCCCTGGATCAAGATCCCACCTTCAGTTATCCAGTACCCATAACTTGTAATGTTCTTACACTGAAGGATCAGAATAATTCCCTGGATCAAGATCCCACCTTCAGTTATCCACTACCCATAACTTGTAATGTTCTTACACTGAAGGATCAGAATAATTCCCTGGATCAAGATCCCACCTCCAGTTATTCAGTGCCCATAACTTGTAATATTTTTATTCTGGCTTTTGCATTTAACACTGATTAATAAATATGCCATTCATTCAGAGAGTTTCACCAAATGACATGAAACATTGACAAGTGAAATGGAGTAATGTCATCCCAGATACTGTATAGCATGCATTAATACATATTCTATGTCATACCTGAATAGACATGTGTGCACACCTTTATGCACCCATTATAGCAACACTTCTCTCTTGAAGCACACTGATTATCATTTCTACACTTGTCAGATCGATGTGGAAGGCAGCGGACAGGAGCAACATATCCGGGACATCTTCCTGAAAAATAAAAGGAATTATTTTGTTATGACGAAAACTCAAGCCTCAGATTTACTGATAAAATGGTTCCCAAGGGCAAATGGTTAAAATAAACCAAAAAATTGGAAGGAAAACAAAGTAAAAAAAAAAAAGACCATTTGCAAGGTGACCTAAACACCATCTACATCAAGTGAAAATTAAGTCCAAAGTAGACAATCCCTTTAAAGTGCATCTGTCACCTCAAAACTAATACCAATTTAGGTTGTACTAATGAAATAAACATTTTGTAAATATATATGTATTAAATCAAATGTACCTTTATACATCGTTTCTCTCTGTCATCTTCTTTGTCAGCCTGCCTTCTCTTTCCCGAGTGTTGGGTGGGCGGGGCTAAATAATGATTGACATTATAGCTCCTCCAATCAGATCCCTTAAAGCACAATCTAGCAGGGATCTGATTGGAATAGCTATGACAGGGGTCGGCAACCTTTTTGGCTGATAGAGCCATATACGTGCGGCTCTGTTCAGCCCTTTTTAATCTGGAGCCACTGACATCATATGTGATGTTACATTGGTGATGTCAGCGGCTCCAGATTGGCTAGCAACCCGAAAGCGCAGTGACATCAGTGGCTCCGGATTGGCTAGCAACCCAGTAGCACTGAGAGAGCTGTCTCTACAGCACTTTCTGGCAATTAGCTGGCAGACTGCAAAGAGCGGTGCTTGCATATAAGCACTACTTGTTACAGTCAAAGAGCCAGATGTGGCCATCAAAAGAGCCACATTATATTGTATTATACGCCGAGGGAGCGTTCACACTGTCGCTGGTAAATATAATAGAAAAATACGCTAGGTGTATTTTTTTTTTCTTCACACTAGTGTATCATGCGCTGCGCATAATACGCTCGTGTGAACCTAGCATTAATGAACTTTTAGTAGAGGCCAATTAAAGGTTAACCAAAGATTAAAGCACTTTTGACTGAACACTGTTAACAAAATATTATAGCCTGTATAATAGAAAGCACAGCTCTTTAACTGCAACTAATAACTTAAATGGGACTAAAAAGAAAAAAGTGATAAAAAATAGATTATATATTTAGAATATATTTAAATTGGTCTATTCAATATTTATTAGAAAAATTTAATTTGCCAGTTTTTCACAGGAATATATAGACGTCCTTGTAATATTCATGATCATGTGGTACTTACCCTGGTGTGATCTGACATCGCCAAAGGTCGGGCCTATTGATGTCACAGCAAGCAGAAAGAAGACGGTAAGAGTCTGGGTTCTCATGTTTCCAGGCAAGTTGCTATGTTCTGTGGTACCACAAACTCAAATATATATAGTCAAGAACAGGGACTTAGGGAGTGTCCACATATTAGCAAAGTATTTTTGATAATTTTTCTACTCCCTTAGAATAGAATAATACATTAATTAAGGTGTAACTAATCTGTTGATTGATTGAGTAATTCAGAAGGATAATGGTAATTTATGTCATAAACATAATTTACAATGGGTAGTTTCATTCACAATGTCCAATATACTGTATAATGTATAAACATATCTTTTAATATTATATTTACTTTAACGTTATCTAATTTTACCATTTCACAAAACAAGCTCCTAGAAACTGTCTCTGGATTCAACATTTCTGCTCCTTGCTGTTTTTGGCTTTCTTTCTTGCAGTTATAGTTCTGCTGTTCCTGCACTAGTAGAGTAATGTCCCAGTCCTTTGTGCTGAAATATGATTAGAGTCTGTTCAGATGCCGCCAATGAGAAGGGTTTGTTATAATGTTATGGTCTTGCGTTATGGGAAGTTGAAGCCGCCGGAAAACCCGCCAAGGCAAACAAACACTAGGGCGCGGAATCTAAGGAACCCCCGTTTTCACCTAGAGCCCCCGCAAGGAGGTTAGGACTTCGCTGCGGAGGGAACCCAGGTCGCGACCCCTAGGAATGAGTACCAAGGCAGGATACGGAAAGCTTCCCTAAATGGACCAAACAGGCAGGGTGATCAGGCAAGTCGAGCAGGGACAAAATGGTATAAACAAGGCTGGAAACAAGAACTGTAGCAAAACAGGACACAAGGACTGTAGCAGGGCAGGACCCCAGGACTGTAGCAGGGCAGGACCCCAGGACTGTAGCAGGACAGGAAACAAGGAATGAACTTTTAATGGAACAGGAACAGGAGAAACAGGAACAGGGTCTGACTACTACAAGGCAGGAAAACCTATAATCAGGCGCCATACCACACTGACAGGCTTCCTTATATAGCCAGGGAGCCTGTCAGCTGATCGCGCCTAGCGTCTTCAAAATGCGTGCTGCCGCGACGTGCGCACTAAGACTTCAGTGTGCATGCGCGGCGACCGCAACCCGGAAGTCCCGCGGCGCCGCGATGCCCGACGCTGGAGCGGGTAAGTATTAATCCTTACAGGGTTAACCTGGGGAATGCAACCTGGGAGTTTCCTTGCAGCAAATATTATATTATTGTGGGAGATGCTTAAACTCCATGCTTTGAGACTGACCAGTGCTAACTCCTATGTGCTAAGAATAACTTAGTTGTTTCCAGTGGCTTAACATTCCCTGGATAATTTTGGCAAGTGCTAAAATCTTTTGCATGTACAGAATATATCAGAGGATGCTTCTAAAACACTTATTTTTGCTTAACTGAAATGATTAATTTAGTGGGGTGTGGTGAATAAGGTGATTTCTAGTTTTGGACAATGGCCATTTGTGAACCCTTTAAGTTATCATAATGCTCCCACCACCAGCCGTTCCCCCTATGTGCCCTATACAGGGCAGCAGTTCCTCCCCCATAGTGCCCCATAGAGTGCAGTAGTTTTCCTCAATAGTGCTCCATGCAATGCAGCAGTTTCTTCCCAAAAGTTCCCCATTAAAGGCAGCAGACCCCCACAATGTACTACAGAAGGCTCAGTGCCAGCCTTGGTACCATAACTGCAGTGTTATATTTCTCTACCAGCACTTCCTGTAAAGGTCAGCATAGAGGGCTCCTGGAGTCTAAGAAGGGCCAGGGGGCAATAGTTCCTTTTTCTAAAGTTTGGTGGTAGTGCCCTTTTCCTCTTGCATGTGGCAACACCCAAGATGGCTGCTTATGCTGCCTATCCCTGGTCCCAGCCCTGAAGATATTTGTAATTATATAGTGTAGTATTTCTGGGTTATGTTTTATTTCAAGCCCAACACGTCTGCATCAGGGTGAGACCAGGGTTGAGGTATAATATACTGAATTATTGAGTTTAGTTATTGACTTAATTTAAATATTGATTGTCAAAGATTTTTAATAACTGGGCAGCTCCACCAGGTTATGGGTAAAATCACATTTCTTGTCACAACCTCTTCAGCATGTGTCAA
>WMED01021280.1:621-11951 GCA_019650415.1 Pipa parva
CCCCCCCCCCCCCCCCCCCCAGCGCTCTTGGACGGCGCTCATGTGCCTTCAAAGAGATTGCACCCTGGGTAGTTTTCCACACCGCCCATAGCTAAAACCGGCCCTGCTATTGGATATTTCTACATGTATACAAAGGCCCTGTCCTGGCATTTCTGTAAAATGTATTTTTAATTAGTCTGATTTTGTCAAGCTTTCTCCTTTCTTTTTTTTTTCATTCATTTTGTCCTTTTATAAATATCCCACAATGTGCTTGACATACCCCAGTATTACAATGTGTAATGTGCACCTCAAAAAGGATTGACAGGGTTATTGATCAAAGTGAGAATTTGACTGTTAAAATGAAATTCTCATCACTTTGGGTGACAACGCCCTGATTCTCTACTCCTTACTCACTAAACAGCGGATTCCCATAGTAAATTCATGACTGTGTCAGGAGCTGTCTATTGTGTAGTGTGCAACTGTCAATAACTGGCAAATTCACCACATTGCAGAGTTTGCTGAATACCCCAATGTGGCGAAGTGATGAATTCATATCTTTACGTGACAATTGGGGTTATTCACTAAGGTGCAAATTCGACTGCTGAATTCTCAAACAGTGGATTCCCATAGCAAATCCTCAGCCGTGACAATTTCCCCATTGTAAAGCCGCGGCTGCAACAATTTTCCATGGTAAAGTTGTGACTGTGACAATATTCTCAGTATAAAGATGCGACTGTAACAGTAGCAGTCTACTGAGACTGTCTTTAGCTGGCAAATTCACACCTATTAAGCAACAATTTGGACTTTAGTGAATAACTGACTTTAGTCTCTAACCCGCTGAGACTAGTGACTGCCTGTTTTCAAATGAAAAGTGAAATTCATGTGTTGTAAGCAGACAGCTAACTTCATTAGAAAAATCTCTGATTGTTAAGTCAGTAGATATTAAACTCCCAGCATGCCCTGAGTTAGAAGTGAGGAATTCTGAAACAAAATGTCTGCTCACTCAACCCCCTTTAGACAGCTGAGGAAAATATATTACTGCCTACTGCTATATATATATATATATATATATATATATATATATATAAAGCTTTTTATACCATTACCTATAAAATCAGCTGTTACATTTGAATGTATCTCCCTTGCACGTACATACAAACAGGATAAAATAAATATAGTTTAAAAACCTTTCCATACTGATAAAAACATAAAGGCAAATATGAGAAATATAAGGCAAGGCCAATTTTTCGTAAGAGAGAACATAGAAAAATATATGTAAAATGCTCTCCCAGACATACACAATAATTTACTATATGCGTATAAACCTATGTAGTACCTTAGACACACAAATATTTATGGTGCATTGATAGAGGTCATTTCCTCATCCAGATCAGTTTTGCTGCTGTTTCTCTGTTATTTTATTTCTCTGCAGTTTTCGATTCAGTAAAATTTACCAATAATGAAAGGGATTAATATATCAATGCATTAAAACCACCACACTTTACACTGCTTTCAATGGATTTTTGACCCAATTTTCAATTAATATTACTTATCTTTTTCAACTGGGTAAACTGATCTAACTTTGTAAAAGTTGCAGGACCGTCCCCAGTGGGGAATAATGGGTTTTCTCCACCCACAACCTGGCAACAATAAAAAAGGTCTTAAGTGGCTTTATACACATTGACATCTGTGATATCAATATTTTTAGCGCCATTTAGCACTAATTCACTAGTGATAAACCAGTTTAATTATTAATCGACTTTCATAAATATCTTTTAAACTCTTGTTTTGTTAAATGATTAGATTATTGAATCAGAAGGACTTTTTCTAACAGTTAAATGCTTTAAGTTGGTAAATAAAAACATGCTGTAATTTTTTTAAATGATGTACCGCATTTTATTCCAGATGAATCATTCCCTCTATTATTGGAATTTTTAGATCTGCACGGTTGCCACTTAAAACACACAGATGAGGTAATACTAAATTAACTACAGTATTTACTATGACATGACATCTTGCGTTAAGGTATATTAGTCTCCTCACCTTCTTCTCAACTTTAGCCCAGTAGAGACACCTGGTGTTAATTTATGTTACTGCAATTTGTTTTGATTAGAAGAAATTTGTCTAATATTCAGTTTAGAATTGGGCATGACACTCCTGGCAAATATACACCATGGGGCATTGTTATCCAGTTGGGAAATAGTTTTCCAGACAACATGAAATGTATTTTTTAAAAAATCTTTATTTTCTTTCATTTTAATTTGTTTTCGGTGAGAAAAAATTCTACAAGGACATTTTGGCTAGTTAATCATCATTAATATTACACACATATATATCATTTTCCTTCAGCATATTCTTTAATTCAGAGAACAGTTTACATATGTTTTATATTAAGATTATTATTTGCAACCTACATGCTATTCATCTACCTATTAACTTGCTGGACCTATGACACCACCTCCTGAGCTCTCATCCCATACAATGTCAGTAATTAAACAGTAATGATTATAAGAAAGCCCTAAACTAAATATCCTCACCCTATAACACTATATTATTGTATTGTTAAATTATATACAGTAGCACTGTGTAACTTATAAATAAAAATATAAAAACACATATATAACACTTGTCAGTTTGTAGGTATGAAAGACACCCTTATGCTTTAACCTCTGTTTTTTTATCTTATATCCAGTATTAGAAATATTGTTCTTTTTTGAATGAATGCTTTTTGTTATTTTGTTCCTTATTTATAGAGGCAGGAAACCAGAAAACGTGAAGGATAGCCATGCAAGCAATGCTTACAATGAGCCAAAATAATGCTCAATAACAGAATGTTAAGCCACGAACAGATTCTGACATTTCTGGTCAATGCTCTGCTTGCTGAGTTATTGGAACTTTTTGAGAACAATAGTGCAATAAAATCATTAGGTACAAAATTGTCCTAGTGTATTAACCAATCATATGTTATCCTTTATTATTCTGGGTGCAGAAAATTATTGAAGGGTAATTGCTGATTGGTTAATAATATGTGTTACAAATCCTGGGCAATATTCTTCCTTGGTGATATATTTTCTAGAATGTGTTTTTGTCTCTAACAAACTAGATGCTCAGAACACAGTCTCATAAACGAAACCCCTTTATTTCCAAGATCTAGTTGTCATCTAATACTGTAAGAGTTCCTTAGTTCATTTTGCATCAGCAGCAGTACCAGAAATTCTCCCAATGATATTTATTGATGTTTAACGCTTACCTTATTGCTTATATAATAGTGAAGGCCAAATGTGGCACTCCACAATATTTTTGTTAGTATTAGTATAACATTATTTTTTTCAAAGCTGCCCAAAAGCTCCCTGCACTTTTTTTCACATGACATCACAATTTTAGTAGGATTTGTAATTTAGCAAGTGAATATAATCTGTTCAGCTGTCTACAGCAAAAATAAAATGGGAGGGGCTAAGTTGCAAATGATGGACATTTTGGAAAGCATTTATAAATTACATAGAAATGATACATGGAATCAGATCGGAGAAGAGTGTATGGTATAGATTTAAAAATAAAAAGGTATGATTAATAAAAGGATTGTAACTCCAAAACTTAAAATGCCCTATATGGAATTTTATCCATTATGCACTTGTGCACTCCTTCAACAAGTCTACGATTTCTTATAAATAACTAGATTTTAGTTTAAAAATACATTTACTTTCACTTTGTCGTTGACATCTGAACATGTATAAACTAGGAATGCAATGTAATAACAATATTTACATGTCCAGGTACTATGTAGCAGTAACTGTTATGCCAATTCATAAAACAATTTTTCCTTTCATAATCTGTAAACAGTCACTCTGCTGTCTGTAGTACAGTTAATAGAAGCATGAATGATTGGAGATAAAAAGGAAAATGCTTCCAAAAAACAAAATCCATTTGTGAATTTAAGTTGACAATAAACTTATCTGTACTAACCAGTGCCAAGCAGCAGATGCCAAAACAAATAGGATCATGGGGTACAATAAAAGGGGCATAGCTGCACATGACGAGAATATAATTATACCACTTTACAAAGTATTTGTCAGACCACACATAGAATATTGTGTACAGTTTGGGGCACCAGTGCACAAGAAAGATGTAATGGAGCTTGAGTCGGTTCAAAGGCAGCTATTGTAGTAATAAAAGGAATGGACACAATACAGTACCAAGAAGATTATCAAAACTGGGCTTGTTTAGTCTAGAAAAAATAAGATTAAGGGGTGACCTAATAACTATGTATAAATATATCAGGGGTCAGTACAGAGATCTTTCCCACAATCTATTTATACCAAGAACTGTAAATATAACAAGGGGGCATCCTCTACATATAGAGGAAAGAAAGTTTCTACACCAGCATAGAAAAGGGAGTTCTTTAGTGAGGCTTTGGAACTCTCTGCCTGAAGAAGTTGTCATAGTTGATTCCATTAAAGAGTTCAAAAGGGGTTTGGATGCCTTCCTTAAGTAATATGACCAGGTTTGGGTAATATATAACTGGGGGCTGGGTTGATCCAGGAAATTATATTCATTTCCATATTTGGTATATATAGGAAAGATTTTTTTCACTAATATGAGGATAAGTTGCTTTTGACTCATGCGTTTTTTGCCTTCCTCTGGATCAACATTGCAGGCAAACAGGCTGAACTGGATGTGTCTTTTTTCAGCCTTGTAAACTATGTTACAGTCACAAGTTATCTTCTTAGTCAAAGTGTTTTTATGCATGAAGACTTTTTTGACACATTTTCTGAGAAAAGCTTCCTAGAAGAATTTGTGTAAAATGTGCGTATATGGCCACACTTTTCTGACAATTGGCAAAAGAAAACATTGCAGGCAGCATTTTAGCTTGTTAAACACAACTGGGTAAATGTATCAAGCGGCGTTAATGTAAAAAAATAGATGCAAATTACATTGCGTCCATTTATTAGCAATTTATCTTTCACTTTGCGCCTATTTTGTACTAGCTGCGTCTGTTTTTTTATTTATGTGAAAATCAGTATTTAAGACCAGGCGCAGTTGATTTATGAAGGTTCGAATGATTTTAAGACCTGTTATAAGAAGTAAAATTAACGTCTGCCTAAACCCTGGCGTTAGAGAACCAGGTACACATTTGTGTAAAAAACGGATGCGAAATAGAAATTGCTAACAATTGCTGGTTTGTTAGCTAACATTTTGCTAACAATTACTAATATTTTGCTAATATTTCGGCACAAACGGAAATTGCTAACATTTTTTACACAAACCAATAATTAATATGAAAAAAGGATGCAAATTGCTAACGTTTTTACAAAAAAAAATCGAGTTATCATTAGGCGCACTTTTAATGGTAAATAGCTGTTATGTTTAGCTCCTATATTTACCATTATGATAATGCCACTAGATACATTTCCCCCAACATGTCACATACGTGTGGACATATAACCATTTTACTTGAATGCTAACTTTTCTGAAAAAAATTTAAAAATTTTCTAAAAAAGTTGCATGACATCAATGAAAAAGTTAGCATGGCCTTAAGCCTAAGGTAATATTTTTCTTGTAGACACATGGACACTGATGCTGAGTGATTTAAAAAGAAGAGTAAAGGGCAAAGATGTTTTTTTTCGCTTTCCAGTAAATCTTAAAGTGCATTTTTACTGCTCCTTGGTTTCCAAACGCCTACAGGTGTTATGCTTGCTATTGTTTGCATAAAGTGATAATAACTCCAATTTAATACAGAATGCTTATGAAAAATAAATAGAACAGCTCTGCTCATGTTTCAGTTCAGTCCTGCACAATGAAATTTTTATAAGTATCTTTCTTTAAAAATAAATTTTATCAATAATAAAGGAGGCTGAGAATGAAACGTATGAGGACGCACACTCTGTAAAAAATATTCTATATATATAATTATGGAATAAAAAAAAAACAATCCTATGTTGAGTTGGTTTTACATGCGAAAAGGAATAATAAATATGTATTATAAATATTATATCATAAACTGCTGGTAACATATATTACATAAATATATCATAGAAATGTATTCTTAATACATTTTAATATATTGCAAAATAAATCTGAATATGTTAGCTGTACTGTGAGCTTTCATGTTGTCAAAATGCGCACTTCATTATAAGACAAATGAGCTCTAAATTCAGCTTCATAAGCTGAGTTAAAAATGATTCACCTATTTAAATTTCTCTACACTGTTTTATTTTTCTCAAGTGCTACAAGTTAATTAAAAATGTGTTCAGAGATTTGACAAATACATTTACACTCAAGCAAATACCTGCAGTAAATCATGGGGGGGGTTGGGGGGGCAGAAATTCTGTCTAGATTGGTTTGGATATTTTGTGCGTTAGATCAAAGTTGTTACAGCGCATATAACAACTGTGTTGTAAGGTTTAATATGCAGTTTGTTTTAATAGGTAGGAAAAAAAAAGATTTTACAAGGCTGAATAAAACAGAATATTAAATCTCCGCAAGTAAGAAAATAATTCAGCTGCCAAAGTATGATTAGTCATAAGATCCACGACATTATCATCAATCAATGCCTACCTCTTAATGACTCAACTGAAATGAAAAGCTTTCATGTTGAAACCAAGGTTATAACAGTATGTTGCTAAATATTCTGATAAATATACACTAAAATATATTTTTATAAAATCACCATAATGTGAAAACATCCTTCATCCAATATAAGAAAGAAACATATGTTCTTCTGTGTGCTTAAAACCATGATTTTTTTTTTTTTTTCAGATCTCTATTATGGTTACTGTCTGGCCTTCAATGCATTCCTAAATTACCATGTAATCTTAAACCTTATTTTCATCTGCTTTCTATATTGGAAAGTCCCTTACAATAATCAACATGATTCCATTTTTGCCATTCAGGACAAAAATATGTTTGTATCATTACAGAAAAAAAAAATGGGGGGGGGAATGAAGTTTACAGGATATGTCTATTTAACAAATGAACGGGGGAAGATTATTTTAGAAATGTTTTCAAAGTGTGTTAATATTTGGCTGCGGATCAAAAAAAATGGAAAAACCCAGTGAGGCAAATTGTAAAGAAAAAAATAAAATAAAATTCCATTCCTGTAGGGACATGATTAAAATTTCAGTGCCAAAACAATCGCACAGAGATTTTATTGTCTTATCTCCTTACATCATCTTAATACTTTTTTTCCCCCCTCTGTCAGAGTCATACTGATGTAAATGCATTCTTGATAGCAAACAGAGTTCTTCTTTTTATGCAAAACAGGATTCAGCTGATTCTAATAAAACAGCTTGCAATCCATTAGACTGTAACATTAATGTACATGCTGTTTCCAACTCAAGGCTGTGTCAAACATCTACTACATAGGGAGATTTGTCTTGTTTTTCCCAATAATTGCATGGGTGTGGCTTTATAATTATGTTCTAATGAATAGCATTACCTAACAAAAATACAAATAGTCTTTCATCTTTCTTTTTTTTTTTCTTTCTTTGACTCGATTTGACATTTACTTGTAAAACCTGATGCATTTTGTACTCTTTATGGCTGTTTAAAATACAGAAAGAAAGAAAATATCTGTTCTTGGAAGATTAATTATATTCTCAAATCTGGGATACTGCATACATGTCTTATTCATAAAACACCTGCAGAGTATCCTCACAAATTAATTTCTCAGGCAAATTATTTCTAAGCGAAAGAATCCCAGTCTTATTTATTTTTAACATAAAGCGTCAAGCTGAGCAAGTGAACAAGACAAATATAAAAGAGTGAGACATCAGCATAATTCTCTACAGCTGCAGTTCTGCTGTTTTTATGTTGAAATTAAAACTAGATGATTATCTGAATGCTCAGTATATAAACCCCTTCTTACAGAGTTGAATCATCATGGATGAACACATCTCTACAGCTAAAGTAGAACTCGTTTTCATTTGTTATGTCTTTCTATCACATGTTCATTTTGGTATTCACAGTTGGGAACCATTTCAGGGTGTGAATAAAATCCCAGAAAGCAAAGCTGGAGTACCTGGAGCTATCTGCTTGAGGAAGACTGCTACTTTTCAATGATGACTTCCAACCAAACCTAATCTCCTACATTGTTGGGAGATTGCCAGTCTCAATTTGAGATAAGTGATGCCCCCAATAACTATTATTTTCTGTTACTGTCAAGGGAAAAGCCAACATTTTCAATAAATTATTTTTCTTAGTGTTGACACAGGCATGGCATGCATCAAAAAGCCACTTGACTATGAGTAATTGACATCCTTCAAAATACTTTCTCTATCTTAGGAAAAGCAGATTTACTAAAATCTAAAGTTCAGTTGAAAACAAGGTTATGAGGTGGATAATGTAGGTCAATAAAAAGATGACCATGTCCTGGACCTTGGACCTTTCCTGCAGTGTTTGCAAGAGTCCATTGATGTGGAAATTTTTTACAACTAATCCTTGATGACACCTACCCAAAATCATAAAGTTGCTGTTTTATTTTTTTTACTTAATTAATTCTAATTGACTATAAGAAATAGAGCAACTTCAATTTGTTAAATTTCTCAAACTAATGTGCTCCCATAAACATGATACAAGCACTTTCACAGATAAACAGTTCACATATACAAAATCGATACAGTCTTGCATTTGTTATAGTTCATGTCTTTGCATTTAAAAGGAAATGCAAATATGCAATCATACAAAAAATCCCTGTAATTAAGATTACCAGCTCAACCCTTTAAAACTAAACACATACAAAATGCAGAGCTGGTTTTACATCAATTTGCATGCATGCGACAGGTGCAACAGTTTTTCATTTTGACTTGGGATTAAAACATGTGCATTTTATATGTGATCAGTTTTAAAGGGATCAGAAGACAACCCTACCAATAATGCAAACTAAACAGTGATCATTAACTAGTAACCCATTGTACTGTGTGGGTTTAAATGAACTGCTGATCTATCTAGCATATTTTACCATGTGATAAAACTATATGCTTGATTTTTTTGACAGTTGTCGCTTAAATTCTAGTCATCTTATTTTACCCTAGAAATGTATTTGGGCATGCTCAGAGTTAAGCAGTGCCCTTGGCACAGGTGGGGGAGAGGGACTAAAATCATAAAATTGATTCCATGAACTGCTTTTCTTGTTTGACATGTAAAGGCTGATATCTGATTTAGAACATGTGAAAATATTGGTAGTGTCTGAGTAATTATTTGAAATTAAGCTAACCTATAGAGAGGCATTCTTACTGAGCCTTTAGTGTCACTTTGATACAACAGAGTGATAGAGTGCTGAATATGGGAAAGTTGGACACAGGCCTTAAACAAAAGCCATATAAACACTCATATACCAAATTGCCTTGGCAAGATGCAAGGGTGCTTTAGTTACCTATGAATACAAAAAAGTTGCAGATGCAAGCAAAGTTGAAAATTACCAAACACCAAGACAGAAAGTTAAACACATAAAAGTAATTATATTAATGCACAATTTTTCATTGCCCCTTTTTAGAGGGTAGGGTGAGACTGAATTCACAGAAACATTTTCTCTAGATATTACACCATTCAATGTAAACATTTTTTGATGATTTATGCATAATACCATAGCCCATAGTAAGTTTCAGCTTAATGAGGATACTCTAGTTTTCTGCCCAACTGAATATTTAATGTTACAGAAAATAAATATTGACAAATTTTACAAAACTAAATTATTTTTTTCCCCTCTTTTTATGTATTTACATAAATCAGAAATCTTTAGCTTTGAAGAACTCCCATAGTGTGCTCTTTTAGAATGAAATATTTATTGTCTCATTGCATCAGAAATAACATATCACACTCAGGGAAGAATCACAAATTTACAATACTAAATTAATTACATAAGGGAAGGAATATTGTGCAATAAATCAATATTTAATTATTGCAAAGACTTTTTTTTATTACAAATTAACTAAGTGCAGCATATTTTTAATTCATAACTACAAAATTTACATTTACAAAATTTAATACACATTTATAAATGTTGATTTCCTGTAAAAAAAAAATTACACCCCCCCAAGTTCCTAAAATGATGGAATAAAGGTTTCTAAACGTTAATGAAACAGTTAATAGTGGCTATCATTTTATCTCCTACTAGGAAGCTAACAACCTGTGCTGTCTTGTTCTTGATACAACTAGCAAAGCACTAGCAAAGCACTAGCAAAGCAACTTCTGTTGTCTGTAAATAAGACAGATGAGTTGGAATTGGGGGGGGGATTATTTATCAAAGAGTGAATTTACCCCAGAATTAAATTCACCAGATTAAGCAACAGCATGTAGTGTAGAATAGTCAATCATACATGTTTACTAAAAAGTGTGTTGTCGCTGTGATGCAACAAATTATTCAGAAATGATGCATATTAATTTCTGAGCTTTATCAGACAACTAGTAGCAGTGGCAAATTCTTCATGAGTAGACTATGACAGCAACAAGATGTTATCTTTACATGGATCTGTTTGAAGGAATGTCACTATCTTTTTCTTTATTATTTTCTGTATACTCACAATATTAATATATTAATATAAGAAAAGACAATCAGGGTAATGTGGTAAGAACAACGTGAGATCTCACGTGATAAACTCGGAAAGACCAAGAGCAGGCTTTCAAACTTCAATAAATTTCGCCCAATTTGACTCTTAACATACATTTTGGCTTTGAATGTGTGATTTATTCCTTCTAACTTTTAGAAAATAAACAATTCCCAAAGTATAACATATATGTCAGGGCAGCTGTGGCAAACTGTTTCTAAAATGATTTTAATGTAGAAATTACAGGGGAAGCATGCAACAGAAAATTTTGCAACAAACGTAAAAATGAATAAACAGGCAGAATAGTCCAAAACATTCAAAAACATCCAAATTCATGTGAAGTCAAACTGAATTTGCATCACTTCAGGTCACTATGTTCCAACAGTCACAAACTCACTACTCATTCATTAAGCAACAGATCCCCTTAACAAAAAAGCATAGCATAAGATGTAGTACAGCGTAGTCAGTCGAACAGTTTTAGGATGTGTAGCCATGAAGAGAGATGAGCAGTGATGTGAATTTGATCATAAGAGCCCAAGCGAAGTGCAGTGATTTCATCCTCACAATGCCCCACTATCTGTATTAAGTGAAATACACATTCCTTTCTATGTCACCATATTTATAGTTCATATTGTCACTTGGTTACAGTCTTTATTGTAACTTCTGAATGAACAAAACTGGTTTGGATGTTTTCCTTCAGTGTAAGAACATTATAAGTTATGGGAAGTAGATAACTGAAGGTGGGATCTTGATCCAGGGAATTACTCTAATCCTTCAGTGTAAGAATATTACAAGTTATGGGTAGTAGAT
>WMED01021281.1:0-11950 GCA_019650415.1 Pipa parva
GGCTCGGGCGCACTGTTCTTAGGCGCACGAGTCGCGGCTGTCAGGGTTTTAATGGCTGCCAGCAGCGTGCACGCTGCCGGCACGCTCACATGACACTGACGTGTCGGGGGCGCTCCCGCAGCACAGGGACGCAGCGGGAGATTTAAAAGCTGGACAACTTGAGCACTCAGTGCCTAAGCTTCCAGCTAGAAAGATCCTTATAGTTTGCTCCATTCCTGAGTATTCTACGATGCTTCCTGTCTGCCTGTATCCCAGTGCTTATCCTTGCCTTTTCCCTGTGTTGTTCCTGGTGAATGCAGATTTTCATTAAAGCTATATACTTCTAATTTCTCCAAATTTTCTCAAGTGTGATATCCTGTTCCTGTATTGTCCTGAGTTCCAGTACTAGCAACTACCATTGGAGGGTACGCTCAGGGGCCGCGACCTGGGGGTCCTGTGCAGCTAAGAGCAGTACCTCCTTGAGGAGGTTAAAGGCGAAGACCAGGGGCCTCTTAGACTCCGTGCCTCGCAGCATACTTAAAGCCAAACTCCAAGGTAGTACAGTGGGTCCACTTTCTGCCCGTGACATGCTGTATAAAGGTACATTTTTTAAAATACTTATATATTTACAAAAACTTTTATTTCATTAGTACAACTTAAATTAGTATTAGTTTGAAGGGGGCAGATGCAAGTTAAAAGAACAGTCTAGTCTTTAACACTTTTTAACACTGTAATTGCCACTTTTAGATTAAAAAAAAAACTTTAGCAATATGTAGTATTTACTTATTTTCAGTGAATATCAATGTACAGCCACTTTTTTACAAAATCCCTTATTCTATCATCAAATTCCTCTCCTGCAGATCCATTTGGAATCTCAAGCCATTGACTTGATCTTCAGGATTGAGAATTATGAAAGGTATAGCTCAGAAAGAAGCATGTGGGCAGCCGTTCTGTGAGGTTGCTCATCTGCAGGTTTTTGATTGGTTACTCAGAAGTCTTTCAGGCATTTCTCTGGCTTAAGATTCCAAATCTGAACTTCTAAAGAGGAAATAGATGAACGAGAGAAGGAGCTTCAGTAAGAAATTTAATGCAAGTTGAAAGAAATCTTGATAAGTAAATAACACATCTTGCAAAAACATTTATTTAGTAGTTACAAAAAGACAGGCTAACAAATGCTTGTGATAAAACTGTTTCTTTAAACTGTTTCACTGTAATGTTTTCTGGTTTAATTAAACAAAGTTTATTCTAAAAAGAACAAGGAAACAAAGAAAACACAATTTATAAACTGTATGTCCTGTGACTGACTCCCAATTGTTGAATACCTTTTCTGGATAATGGTGAGTATAACATTGGCTATATTATAGTGTGCACTTCCTAGAAGGCAACTAGTTTGTAGGGGAGACAGGAAATGGCTATTCCCTAGTCATCCATCTTTATTAAATGGAATATATGAATGTATGTACCTTCTTGTGTATGAAGATGAAAGAGTGAAATGTCTCATTTTACCCTTTCCAGATTGTTTGGCCCAAATTTGTTTTCACTACTTATAAAAGAAATTGTAATGATCATGAGGGCTAATTAATTAATTAAAATCCAAACAGCTGTGTGTAAAGATCCAAATTCATTTGCCACTTCTCCAACTTTGCATGCTCAAACATCTTTAATTTCTAAAAATGTGGCAAATACACAATCAATTCAACACCTTACAATGGATGTGCAATCATTTTGATTGCAAAAGTTGCAGCATATGTTGAAGTGGGACTTCAATGGCGGTTCAAATTAGCAGATTTAACTTTGGCAGCTCAATGTAGCAAATTAGAGACTGAGACTGGTAATTCAGCAAAGTGCAAACTCACCTTGCAATCCTTTGATTCACCTCGCCGAGACTGTTACGCGCTTGCTTCTCTCCTACACGTGGACACCACTGAACGCTTTAAAGGTACTTCGCCTCACCTCGAGACCACTCGAGTTGCCTCACCGAGACTGGAATACCTTTAAAGCGTTCGGTGATGTCCGCATGTAGGAGAGAAGCAAGCGCGTAACAGTCTCGGCGAGGTGAATTGAAGGATCGTAAGGTGAGTTTGCACCTTGCTGAATTGCCCCCTGATGGCAGAGATCCTCTTTGGCATAAGGCAGAGGTGTCAAACTCAAATACACAGTGGGCCAAAATGGAAAAACTCAAAGTTGCGGGACATTGATATTTATTGAAAAAATGGCTACACTTAAGAATGGTTTTCCTTTTCATCAGATATAACGATGAACATTGTCAAACAGATCAGTCTCTGACATTTGTGAACATATATTCTCCTACTTTTCTAAAAAGCTTGTTTGGACATTTTTGGGAGGGGCGGCTAAATGTGACTGTTAGCATGATTCATGTCAACTGAGAAGAGGGCACTTGTGAGCCCTGATTGATGCACCAAAGCACCAGAAGAGCTTTCTGGGATACTGGCAGCCAGCTCCAGTAAACATTTAGTATTTTCTCATGGGCCAAATATAGTTACACTACAGCCAGATTTGAGACCCCTAGCATAAGGCAACTGAACTAGGAATTGTGTGACATTGAACATTGAGCGTAAAAATCTCTTGATGCAATATTGGTGTTGCAATAGTGGTGATCAAAATGTGCCAAACTAGTAACATTGTCCTTTCTTATATTCAATCCTGCCTGTTGATAATAGACTGACCTTAATGAACAGCCCAGCCCAGCCCAATTAATAAAAAGTAATATGTGTTGTAAATGCATAATACATTTTATTTTCTAATATACTTAATCAGTCTTTTATGTGAGCAAAGGAATTAATTGTTCCATCTGTGTAGCAGTACACAGCTCCTTCTGTGTTTACTTCCTGGTTGGATTCGTTTGCCACTGACACAACGGCCTCTCAGGAAGGTCAAAATTAATAATTAATGAATTACCATGTGTAGTTACAATACTTACAGCTAATGGTGTATACTGTCAGTAGCAAGCACTCATACTGGGCATGAGAGAGAGACCAAATCCATATAAAAATAAAGTCAATATTTCAGCCCTTTCTTTAACAAATGCTTGTTCTGAGTTAACTTCACCTTTCAGGGGGTTGTTCACTAAAGTCTGAATTGTTGCGTATAGGTGCGAATTCGCCAGATAAAGACAGTCACAATAAGCTGCTACTGTCGCAGTCGCGACTTTATTATGGGAAAGTTGTCGCAATCTTAACATTAAAAAATTGTTGTGACTTTACAATGGGGGAATTGTCGCGGATTTGCTATGGGAATCTGCTGTTTTCTAATTCGAAAGTCGAATTCGCACCTTAGTGAATAACCCCCTGAGAATTAAAAAAAAAGGTGGATGACGGTTTAAAGGTTCTGATGCCAAGGGAAAATGTAGTTTAGTGAATAAGGGATGCGAATTTGCACCTATCTGAGCAACAGGGGTAGAAATTCAGAGAGGTGGGCCCCAGTGCACGATCTTCCCTGGGCCCCATGATCAGCACATGGGCCCCATCTCCCTATGGCACACAAAAGGGGTCTCAGTAGTGGCCACAGGGCATCCTGGAGCATCGGGCCTGGTTGGACCATGACTGCTGTGAACCCTGTTGATTTGCCAGTGCTAAGCATTGACCCAACGTGACTCAAATTTACTTTGCGTGTCGAATTCTGGCTTTGGTGAATTAGACTCATAAAATTGCAGATTGAAATAAATAATAGATTTAATGGTTAAAAAGTGAGAAATGAAGAAATTTACAGTGTGAAATGCTTTTTTGAGGCATTTTGTTCCAATATGTGTAGACGAAATAGATTATGGGCAGCAGACCAGCAGTCTGGACTGAGATAGCTCATGTCACACTGGTAAAATAGTGCTAATTTTGACATGGATGTGAGCAACCCATTGGGTTTATGTCATTTATACCTGCAGGTGTGTAGTTGGCAGTGCAGGAAAAAGTCATTTAAAATGAATTCATTGCACATGCTGTCTACTGAATTGCGTCAGTGTGTGTATAAGCAAACAATTTCACTTCATTTTCACTAACTCATTCATTTATTGTCCCTGTTGTCTATTATGTGCACAATTTGCTGTTTTTGTGCCCTTTACTGTGAATAACAGTGTTTTTGATAATCTCCTTATATGATTTTTGTTAATTAAATGATTATATAAAACTGCAAGTTCTCTGCTCCAGTTTAACAGTGTAATGTTATGGAGGGCTTATTCTATAAAGTGAGAATTCAGCCGTTGAAGTTCATCACTTTGGGTCATTACCCTACGATAGTCTCAAATTCTCTACTTCTTATTCACTAAACAGAGGTTTCCCATTGTGAATTAGTAATGTTGTCAGTAGCCGTCTCTTGCCTAGTGTGGTGTAGCCAGTTGGACAATACCAGCCCCCTAATTTATCACTTTAATATGGTGAAGTAAAACTGCTGAATGTGACACAATACACTAAATTTGTAACTGTGACCAACTCGACACTTGATGAATAGGCAAATTACTTGTGCACACGCATGTAAAGTGGTGCAAAGAGCTCCATAAGTCTGCAACTGTTATAAATGTCTGAAATTGTCACAAATTACCGCATCACAGAGTCTGCTGAATCTATATGAAGATGGTAAAGTGATGAGTAAATGTGAATTCGGACTATTACACAACTGTTTGGACTTTTGCACAATCTTGCAGCTCTTTTTACTAATTTTTATTATTATTAATATTATTGCTGTTACTTGGAATGCTGAATTCCAGCCTTAATATCTCTCATGGTTTCATTTAATTCAGCAAAGTGCTGGTGGCTGGGGGTGGGTTAATGCCTTTTCTTTTACAGAATATTCATGGCGGATGTGGCCACTGGAAAGACAGACTCCCCCACAAAAACACACAATCTCATCCCTGTGGGAGGTGTAAAAAGAGGAGGTATTGTAGAAAGTTCTGCATGTTTGTTCACAATAACCTTTAGAATGTCATCTCAGGGTGCCAGTGTCACTTGCAAATAATAATAAGTATCCATTACATTCAGAGTATCTTATGCATTCCTGTACAGTGCAATCTGTAATTGGCTAGACTCATAACTACCCATGGTGACCTGGTGCTGGAAATTAATGACACCACACTAAACTTCCATTTAAACATTTTATTTATTTATTTTAACTTTCTTTAATCACTTTCTCACTTTACATACCAAATATCCACCACCACCATTCTGTGGGCAAGAAGGCCGCAGCTTACTTGGTGGTAAATTCCAGGCCAGAGAGCATCAGTTCCATTATACGGATTCAGTACCTGCTTTATGCCGCCATACTAGCATAAAGCAGTATGCCCGTGTTCCAGACACCAGCCATTTCCACCATTATGGGACCCCATGCCCATAATTTTCCATATCCACATACCATCCACATATAAACGTATAGCAATCCTTGCCAAAAACCTTACCGCCACGAGGTGGGCTGCGTTACCCCCTCATGCAGCCAACCTCCTCCAAACATTAAACGCCTTTTCCAAACCCACTCCTAACGCGCAATTAAACAAGTCCAAACCGATATTATTTAAATGGATATAAGATGAGAGCGTGCACTCCATAAAACATAGCGTTTATTTCAAAAGTGACTTATGACTAAGCGCTGAGCCGCGAAACGCATCAAGGAGGTGCCCAGATGGATTGATTGTTTTTAAACTACAATTTTTTCTTCCTATGGATGATTTTACTGCAATTTTGAAATAAACGCTATGTTTTATGGAGTGCACGCTCTCATCTTATATGCTATTTCCTGGCACTGGCTGAGTGCACCCAGGCAGCTTATACTTGCTACATATGTAGGGATTGAGCTGGTCTAACCACACAACCATTATTTAAATGGACACCGTCGTCCAAAAACATCGCTGCATCATGTTCCAGATCCACATGCCTTACACAGAACCCACCATTCAGGCTCACAAATCTGCTCATCCCCCTGTTCACCTTCTTTCATACAATAGCCTTTTCGGGCTTGGCATACCTCCAAGATAGCCTAGGCACCATTTCCGACCAAATTAAAATAATGCCTGGCAATAGCCTGAAGATTTCCAGTAAATCCCTCTTCATTTCCTTCATCAAATACCTAATTGGCCACCTCCCTAGGTCATTACCCACTGCATGAAAAACTATGCTATCCGGGGCTGTGAACTTCTGCAAGTTATCTTTTACTTTAGCTAAAACTTCCCTCCATCTTAACCCCCTGAACCCCAACCATCTAGCATGCATGTGCCTGGCCTCGGTACCTAGATGTAGGCCATCTCGCTTCGCCGTCGCTCTCCTTTCCGCCCAATAAATGTAAGAGTGGCCCACAATCCATGCGCTGCAAATAGGCACATCTAGAATAAAAGAAAATGTTAAATAACTTATTAGGTAACAACCTGCCCTCCATTAAACTATCCGGTTTACTCTCAGCATCTTTCAAGTCTGTGAGGCCTAATGTACAGCCTACAGCATTGTGAACCCCATCTGCCCAACCCTTTTATTATTTCTGTTGGTAAACCCCTCTCGGTTGCCTCCGTAGCCGCCCCTACCTTAAACGAATGGGACCCATATTAGCTAGGTTTTAATCCTATTTCCGCCAAACACTTCCTTAGCACTGCTACAAATTGATAACGAGACAGGTAGGACCCGTCCTTGTGTATGAGCAATGGACCTGAACCCTCCAGGCTAACTGACAAGTACTCCTGCCCACATACTACCGGGCAGTGACTGGCCCCTTGTACCCGGTGTAAATGCACCACTAAACCTTTGCGCAACTTATCCGTCTTAGACTGTCTAATTGTAAATTTTACTGCCTCCACTTCTATCTGAAAATCCTTTGCCCTAATTCCCCCCTCTCTCCTCCGATTCAGGCTCACCAGTTCCCCAACCCTTAGCGCCCCGTAAAAGGCTAGGGAAAACACCAGCCGAAACAAGGACCTCTTGTAACTTTTCGCGCATACTATCGCCACCAACTCCCCCAGTATCTCCTGTGATATAGGTCTACGCATGTCCCTTACCACCTTCTGCTTTCTCATGCCCTTCATTGCTTGCATCACTATAAAATTCTTCAAGTCCTCACACCCAGATAGTTTAAATAAAAAGGCCGCTAACTTTTTGCTAATCCCCGCAGGACCTATCCCTTTCTCCTCCTGTGACTGAATGTACATTAACAGCTGGTCTCTACCATTTATATTTCCTATCACATCCCTAAAACGGTTTGAAAAGTCAATCCACTCCTTCCATACAGCTGTGTATGCTGCCCATGTCGATGCAACTACCGACCTCGAGATCCACCCCATCACTCTGTCCGATAGATCTGCTATAACTCCTCCGGGAAATGGACGCCTATCCTGTCCGCCCCTTGGTGAAGCCTGCAAAATCTGTCCCACTGCAATTGAGACAATGCGTCAGCCACATCATTCTTATACCCCGGAACATGCTTTGCTCTTATCCACGCATTGATTGTCAGCGCTTTCAACACCAGGTGCCTTAACAAACTCATAACTGTTAGAGAGTTGGCCGACAAATTGTTGATACATAGCACTACCCCCATATTATCCGTAAAGAATGTAACTGTCTTATTCTTTAACCTTTCCTCCCAAATCCATATCGTTACCACTATAGGGAATAGCTCCAGGAAGACGAGATTCCTTGTCAATCCTAGCTCGTGCTACATCCTAGGCCATTTCTGTGCGCACCAGCTGTTACCAAAGACCGCTCCGAAACCAACAGAACCCACTGCGTCCGTAAATAATTCCAAATCCGCATTAGCCCCCTCCAAATCCCGCCACATCGAGATCCTGTTATATTGCTGCAGGAATGTCTGCCAAATCCTTAAGTTCCCTTTTAACGGCTTCGTTAGCCTTACATAGTGATGCGCAGCCTTAACCCCCACACAAGCTCTATGCAACCTCCTACAAAAAATACTTCCCATGTGTAATATTCTACCGGCAAAATTGAGCTTCCCCAGTAATGATTGAATCTTTCTTAGCGTCACCTTATTTCTTTTAAAAAAACCCTCAATCACATGCACCATGTCTATTATCGTGTCTGACGGCAAACGACATTCCTGCTTTACTGAATTTATTTCTATACCCAAAAATTTCAAACATGACGTGGGACCCTCGGTCTTTTCCTTCGCCAATGGAATGCCAAATAACTTAAACCTTGACTTTATTGTTTCTAATATCTGAATGCACCTTCTTGAATTCGCAGGCTCTGTACATAAAAAATCGTCGAGATAATGAACCCGTGAGTCCTGTCGTGATTCCATCTTAATCACCCATTCCAGAAACGTGCTAAACTTCTCAAATAGCGAACAAGATAGAGAACAGCCCATTGGTAGACACCTATTTACATAGAAGTTCCCTTGAAAGCTGCAACCTAACAAGCGTATACTATCTGCAGGTACCGGTAACAACCTATAAGCCGCCTCTATGTCGATTTTTGCCATCAATGCCCCTTTGCCCGCCGAACGCACCATCCTCAATGCCTCGTCAAATGTTGCATAAGAGACTGAGCATAGTTCGTCTGATATTCCATCATTTACTGATAACACTTTTGGATATGACAGATGATGTATCAAACGAAATTTGCCAGTCTCTTTCTTTGGTACCACACCCAGCGGGGAAATTACCAAATCATCCCATGGAGGTGATGAAAAGGGGCCGTCCATCCTCCCCAAAGCAACTTCCTTATTAATTTTTCCAAAACTACCTCTGGATGCTGCATGGCCGATTTAAAATTTTTACAATTTCCTATAATCAATGTTCCACTACAAGGAATACGAAAACCCTCACGAAATCCCTCCTCCAACAACTTTGCGCTATCCTTATCTGGATAAATTATTAGCCAGGGAAGCATCAAATCTATTATCACTGGTGTCCTCCCCTTTTCCTTCGCCCTGCCTGCCCATCCTTTTCCTAAAACACCTTACGAATGTGTGGTTGCCTCCACATCCACTGCACTCGTACTTAAACCTACACATGGCTCCCCATCTGCACTGTGATTCCTTAAATGAGAAACAAATTCCCCAACTTGAGGATGCTGGCTGAGCCACCTGTGCTGACCCACCAGCGCCCCCTCAAAAGGGCACTATATCCACATTTGGAAGCCTCACTCCAGCATAACTCCAGATATACCGCCTTCCTCTGCCTAAATTGCTCGTCATATTTTAACCATGCTATCCCCCCGTAAGTCCTGTATGCCTCCCATATGGAATCCAAATAGCAAAAAAGACTAACACATAAAGCTGGATTCTTTTCCCCCCAAAAGACTAGCCAGAATAGGATTGCAGCCAATTACCAAAAGTTCTGGGAAACCATTTCGTTCTCCTCCTTTCCTCCTCAGTTGGTTCTCTCCTTCTATCCCATCTATCCGTTAACGCCCTCTCTATTGGTAATAGCGAAAATATATTGACATACTCACCACTCTGCACTCTCTGCCTAACGTCCTGCTTGAGATGTGCTCCTAGCGGGCCCTCAAAACAGACATAAGTCTGACCCTTTGCTACCTCCGGAATACTCTGCAATTTGCCACCCTGTCTCTTTTCTACCCCTTGCCCCGCTTGAAAATATTTTATTAGCTCCTGCATCCCTTGTAACAGTGTATAGGAGCCATGTCCTCCCCTACCCTCCTATCACGTACAGTATGTCAGTGTGAAAGGGTGTAGTGTTCATTTGTGTCGCCATCTCACCTTGCCCAACGGGAGTTGTCGGCCGATCACCGTCCACATTCTGGCTGGCACCGTTCGTTACAGTGAAAGAGCCAGATATGGCCATCAAAAGAACCATAGGTTGCAGACCCCAGCACTAGGTCATCTTATCACTTAATTGCAGTCACCGTTGTCACTTTTGAATGAATAGTCTCCTTATGCCACACCAGAGCACTGCCACCAATCCTCCAATTCCCCACTCTGGTGTGGTGAACTCAAATGGATGAATTTGGAGCAGTACATCTATTTGAATCGACACTCTGTTGCTTGCTCAGTAGTCGAAGTATCTGTGCATGTACAGGACAAGTAATCTGAATTGCCCCGTAAGATTGTGACTATGGTAGTCACCCAAATTAGATGCATATTTGCCACTCCGCAGAGTTGAGTCAATGCATGAACATGGGGAAGTGGCAATCAAATGTGAATTCAGAGCTATATGTGGATACTCAACCTTTAGTCAATAAGGCCCTAAAATTAGAGTGAGAACCAATAATGGGAAACTAGCCATTGTTTCTGCCTCTGGGTGGGGAGCAGCCATATAATAAACAGAACCACAACAAATGGGTTTGCTGCTGCTACTGCTGCTGAACTTACATTAAATCATCCAGGTATCCTCGTTGCAGCCAAGCACCATTTCCTAATATTGGGCTATTCACATCAATAAAACTGGGGGTTACAGGAGGCAGCTGCTGGCTGCCAACTAAGGTGGCAATTTAAGTTGAGCACCAGCGATGGGTAAAAAAAATTCTCCATTGTGACGTTATTGTTTAATTGGTTTGGTCAGGCATGTGCAGTGCACTCAGGGAGCAAGCGTACAATGCTGTTAATGTTGAAGAGACTTAGTAATCTATGTATTACAGCTGATTACAGCAACTGGGTATGTCACTATGTAGTGCAAAGTAATGGTCATCTGGGTATACTAACGTTTACAGCATCAAGGTGGTCTACTATGCAAACATGATCAATAGGGTTGGCTACCATGCAGTGTAACTGATGAGCAGCCAGATGGGATTGTACAGGGGTTGAACAATGAAACTGAAATACCTGTCACTTTAGTGTGAGAGGTTTCATGGCTAAACTGGACCAGCCTGGTGGCCAGTCTTCATTAATTGCACCAGTAAGGGCAGAGTGTGTTTAGTTTACAGTTGTCTTACAGCAACCAATCAGACATTTCCTAACAAGTTGAATTTAAGTTATAAAACAGAGCTGGTTTGTTACATTTTCAACTGTTTTCAATATCAGTGCCTGGAAGTACCAACTTATAAGATACATTTGATCACTGTGATAAACTATGGGGTTTTATGGTAATATTTACAGCCCTTTGAAGTCTAGTAGCATTACTGCATACAGTAAATAAGGCTATTTATAGGAAAATGGACGGGCTACTGAGTAATATGCAGTAGACGAGATGGGCAGCTGAGCATTTTACAGTAACTTTAACTGTGATACTGAGCAATAAAAAAAAATAATGGACAGTATAGCTGTGGTACTGGATGGCTCACCACTAGATGCTCTGTAGCATAACCAGTTGCTCTTACACCACTTGAGGGACTAGAACAGGAACAAAAAAGGGGAAGTGGATCCTCTTCCACAGCAAGGCTGGCACTGGTTTAACACCAGTTAAGAAGCCCCTAGACTTTAACCTTAGCCCCTGCAAGGAAAGCCCTGGTCATTGGCTCTCAGGTTAACCCCTACTGGTGGCAGCTGGTGAAGATACTGATGAAAACACTGGCACAGGACTGGGACAGCCTGAAACAGGAACTGCTGAACTGTAACACAAGATCACTTAGAGAAGTATAGAAGAACTATAACTTACAGTGGCAGTCGGCAATGCGGAAACACAGAAACAGCTGAACTGAACGCAAATTCACTTCTCCTTATTCATGAAGCAGTGGACAGCGACAGACTCAAAAATTGATGCGAAGATCTCCGTAAGTTCGTGACTGGCATAAGCATCAGAACTGGTCACAAATTCATCACAGAATTTGTTGAATAAGCAGGGTTGGAGAAGTCGCGAAAGGACGTGAATATGGGCATTTACGCAACAGTTCGCACTTTAATGAATGACCCCCTCAGTCAGAAGGGGTGGTTATCAGCAGGTCAGTCATGCTAACTGTCAAACAATTACCGTTGGCTCTGTCATTGCATGTAGGCAGGGTACATTCTACAGTAAATGGGTGATTTCTAACTACACAGTTTTTTGCAAGAAAAGAAATAAAGCACCCCTTTCCCTCACCTCTGAGGTTTATTGCAGGGATTTAAGATTTTCCACATTATTTGGGGAAAGAAATTC
>WMED01021282.1:0-10188 GCA_019650415.1 Pipa parva
AAAATCTACTTGAGTAAATGTAACGGAGTACAAGTAACGCATTACTACCCACCTCTGGGTCAGACACACGATTTTGTCTCAGCAGCAACTGCAGTTGTGTGGAGTGGAAAGTACACAATCTCTTCAAAGGAATTTATCATTTTGTTTGTAAAGAAGCTACTTATTAATTTATATCATCATAGATGATATAATCTGTGGTCTACAGGCATACTCTAGAAAACTCTAGGAGTCCTTCAAATCATACTTAATTATAGACATTGTAGTACAGAAATTCCTCCACTTACAGTTGCTAGCCTGTCACCTACTGAGCAACAGTGGAAGACTCAGAAGTGCATGCTGGTCCTGATTAAAATAGAATCACAGAGGTGGTGGATCTCAGGATTTGGCTTCTCCTGTTTTCTCTACAGTATACGCAACAATTCGGTCTTTAGTGATTAACCCTTCTGGTCTTTTTTAGAAAAAGGCCACTGACCGCTCCAATCCTTAAGTGAAAGTAAGTGAACAGGTGCTCAGGAGAAGAGGGAGACGATTTCTATAAACAGCTTTCAGAATAATTCGAAACGCGTAGGCTTTTTCATATGTTGTTTTTTTATATATTTTATGCATTGGAAATGGTCAAAATAAAGGCTAAGTTTTAAATTTACATCAGAGTGCCAGAGGAATTATTCTGAAAGCTGGTCTTGTTTAGGACAACATTATTGTTTGTTAGTAGATCCAGAACTGCACCTGTTCTCTCTAAAGACCCATAACCAGGTATAGGAGTTCCTACTAGAAGACTAATGTTTTTTTGGTCAGTTTAGAAATTTCTTTTTGGAGCTTCTTTGCATTTTGGTTAGCAATAAAATAAAAAAGGCAGATGAAATAGAATACAGAAGCAGCAAGGGCTAAAAACATTTTTATTCCACTAGAAAGGTAATACTACCCTATTGTATGTACAGTAGAACGAAGAAAAGTTGCTTCTGATCCAGTAAGGTACCATTAAACTTTAAGCATTCCAAAAAACAGAGCGCAGAACACAGAGACATGTGCATCCTAATAATAAGAATGCAGTGGGTATAATTCAAAGTGTTTTTTGTCATCTTTTGTTTCATATTGAATACAGCTCAATTTTCTGCTAGATAGGGTTTTACAGCAAGCTGGTAGATAAGAGGGGATAAAAGACTGAATTGATATTTTTATATACAACAAACAATAAAAATGAATTAAAGCTGAAACGTAATGAATAAGAAAGAAATCTATGGATGATGCAGTCATCTTTAGTTGTTGTGAAATGTCTTCTTAATATTGTAGTTTGTTTTATTATAGGAGCCTGTTGTTTAATGGAAGTCCGCTTTGAAATTTTATTTTATAAACTACTTTCCCAGATGTATTACAACTTGTTTAAAAAAAAAAGGTTTCTATTGTATGTACTCTTTTCTCAGTTTTGGAGATCTAACTTTTCAGATCTAAGATCTGAAAGGTGAAGTTTGGGATCCTAAATGAAATAGAACATTTAAATGTAGCTAAACAGAATGGGCAACAAAAAAAAAGAATGTGTGGACTACATTACAAAGGAAGGTGATTAAAATTAGGGTTATTTAGTTTAGAAAAAGATAGCTGATGGTTGACCTGATAACCATGTGTAACGATATCAGGGTTTAATTCACAGATCTCTCCTCTATGGCCTAGAGCAGGGATGGGCAATTCATTTTCCCATGGGGCCACATGAGAAATATGCATGGCTTTAGAGGCTCGAGACTGCCCCTACAACACCCCCATCCCCCCAGGGAGCCAATAGGGCCAGGGCCACCCCTGATTTTAGGGTTAGACAAGGAAATTTTATGTGTATGTGAGCTAATACTACACATACTTTATTTCTTACTATTTGTTAATGTGCTGGAAACACCAGTGAAACAAATGGTCAGCACAAGTTTGTTTTTCCACATGCCAATGGTTTATACTGTATTACTGATCTTGGGAGAGGCCTTGTCTTGCTTTCTTTACTATTTCCTTTTACTATAAATACACAGTACTTCTATAACTTTGAGATTTATCTTGCCTTCCTGCCATTAGTCCCTCTTTTCCAATCTTAGCATCCTGATTTTTATTTTTAATAAACGTTACATTATTTGTAAATCCCCAAAAACGGATATCTGCATAGGTTCAGGTGTTAAAAATTGATTAAATTTACTTGTAGATAGCTTTCATTTCCCACCCATATAAAATTTAGTTTACTTATCTAATACTTGTTCAGTATTTGTCTGAAGTAAAACCTCCCACTTAACATTATCTCACTTAATCCCCCCTAAAGCTGGTCTATCACCAGTAACACAACTACGACGGGGGATGCAAGGCAGCAGAAGGGACGATCAGTTGTAAGTGGTCAGCTAATATTTTCTAATAAAGGCAGTGCATGTCTTTGTTTAATGCCAGTCTGCTCAAATCCTGCATGAAGTTTCCATTGCTGTTCCTTTATAGGCACCCAATCAAAGACTGTATTTTTAAAGATTTAACTGGGCAGAATCCAAAATGCAAACAAAATAAAAATGATCATTTGTTTTTATGGTGAAAATGGAGATGTTTCCCCATTTTGTAGGAAAATAAAGATTTTCTTCGCTTATTTTTTTTTCCAGTTTTGCTGTAAAACCAGGCCAAAAAAAGCCTAATGAAGATGTTTATTTGTATTTGAATTTTTGTTTATGATGAAAATGGTAAAAGGGTAATGTAATAACAACAGTGCTTTATTTAATAGCTAATGTGGTAGAGAAAAGGTGTAGCAACAGCCCTAACTTATTTAGGGGGGAATTCAGCAAGCAGCAAAGTGAGCTACGATGCGTTCTGCTCACTTCGCAAATGGTAGTATGCGCATGCTGATGTCCTGCGCGTGGACATCAGCATGCGCATTAAAGGGATTCCCATCTCGGCAAGAACAAAAGAGTTGCCTCGCCGAGACGGGAATCCCTTTAATGCGCATGCTGATGTCCGCGTGCAGGACATCAGCATGCGCATACTACCATTTGCGAAGTGAGCCGAACGCATCGTAGCTCACTTCGCTGCTTGCTGAATTACCCCCTTAGTCTTTCCAAAATTGATTTTAGTCCATAGGGTGTAGCCTGCTAATGTTCTAGCGTTCCCGAACTAGGTGACTCCTTGCAATATCACTGGATACATATTTTAACATATACATATATTAGCTTGATCTGCTTCATGTTAACCAGTTTTATGAAAAAAGTGCTGAGTACAACAGGGTATCTTTATTTCTGTTTTTAGGTTTGGGAGTCACAATATTACCTCCCGGATGGTCACGTATAATTGATAGCAGTAGGTCCAAGTTGGTAGAGTTTTCATTCTTACTAAATGGAACCCAACAGATGAATTTTCATCTCTATATTTACTGAAATGTATTAATCTGTGTACATTAGTATTCACACTTTGAATTGGTTCTAAAAGACTCAATATTTATTTTTAAATATATAGAGAACAACGTTACTGATGTCTTAACCTGGGAGATCCTGAAATGTTACATTACAAGTTATACTGCTCTTAAAATATTACTTCCCCAGGAAAAGAAAAAAAAGTCCTCTTTGGATTGGCTTGGCAGTTATTCCTACATTGTGCTAATAAAAGCATTCTATTCTAAGTGGAATTCAGAGTTTAGAAGAGTTTAGAGTTTGTGTTTCTTCTTCTTTGAAGTCATCTTTTTTTCTGTTAAGTGAACAAACCCCCGTTTAGTCAAATTGTTTCCTATTAAAATTAGTTAAGAATTATTTACAAAGTCCCTCAAGAAAGACCAATTTGGATTCAACCACAAAAGAAAGAGAAAATACAGAAATATGACATTTTTACAATTAATATATAGGAATGACTGCCATGATAATTAGAATAGCAGTTTTCTTTGTCTGGTGTTAATGCTCCAGTTATCTCTCATGTCATCCCTCTCTTCTTTCTTCCATAAATATTGAAGAATTAAAGCCCTTCCTTATTTGATTTATTAGAGCTTGAACAATTTCACTTACCTTCCCCTATACAGCTTTTTATTTTATTATTGTCTTACTGCATATTAGGCACCTAGAACTAAAAGCAATGTTTGAGTTGTGGTCTGACCATTGACCTGAAGAGTGACAAAGTCACTTCTCTTTCTTCTACTTCTACTTTGTTTACACACCTCTAGCGTTTTATTAGCATTCCTCTCTCAGTTATTGCATTGCTTGCTTACTTATAATAATAGATCCATTTCCTAAATCACCTTTTGTTTACCCCTCCTGGAAGGGTTGCCTATTTCTACTGTAAATATAGGAATCAGCTCACTCACATCTGACCGCACTGCACAGGTTTTTTTTAAAATCAGAGTGGCGAATTGAGGGGTTGATGGCACAGCTCCAGTGTTGTGTAAGGCGACTATTCATTCAAAAGTAACAATGGCGACTGCAAACAAATTATTCTGCTACTAATCATGAACTAGGCACAAAGTGATATAGAAAAATAAGTATTTTTCACTTATATACAGTCAGTGAGATATGATGAGACTGATGTCACTGCCCTTCACTTGTCAAATTCACCTCACTCCACATGACTTCTCATCCCACTATTGTCCAACTGACTACGCCAAACTATGGATGTGACCACATCTGTCGCTGTCCACTGCTTCATGAATAAGAAGTGAATTCATGTTTTCCTGATCATAGTGATGCAAACAGATGCAAAGTCACTATGCCAGGCAAATTCATACTTTAATGAATGTCCCCGTTCAGTGTTTTAATGAGGATAACTGTTTTAATAAAGTTAAATGATATAGAATATACCTGATTCAGAAGAAGACTTTCACAGGCCTTCTTAAAAGAATTTAAAATGGTAAATATTTGTTGCAATACATTTTCACCATATACTGTATCTAGTGTATGACTGAGCACCCACTTTGACCGCAAGTTGTGGGTGTACCCTTAACTTCATACATATATATATATATATATATATATATATATATATATATATATATATAATCTATAGAATATATTGAGTTATGCAGAGCAATAATGTAAATATATATATATTTTGTGTTATGTTACAGTGATTATATGGTCCTTTCAGTTATGAAGAGTTGGTAAGAATGGTCTTGGTGAAATTAGTACATCAACTATTCAAGCAGATGCCATAGAAATGTGAGGGGGGAAATCAATGTATATTGTAACTGTTTCTTCATTTTGTTGCAGATGTTAGAGAAATCAGATGGAAACAAACAAAAATGCAAACATCAAAATATAAAGTTGTTGATGTATTTGGTAAAGGCTGAATGCTTATTTAGAAGACAGATCCTGGAGACAGGATCAAGGTTGTATTTGCAGGTAGACTTTAACAACATTGAAACCATGTTATCTTTTAATATCCTTGAAAAATAGCTTGCAGCTTTAAAAGATCATTTCTATAAGCTAGAAAGAAATGAATGTTTATGCAAAATGTAACAATGGCACAAAACCTTACAACATTCCATCAAAATAATAGGACTATCAAAAAAAAAACAAAAACCCAGCAACATACGATGGGTACAGGATTGTGCAACATATCATTTCTTTTATATCATTCAAGAAACCTGAAAATATGAATTATGCCCCATGGACTGAATGTGCAGTGTAGCTATGTAGATAGATAACTATATGAGTCATGGGCACTGAATTAAATGGCTAATCTTCCTGCATCTAATTTAGGGGACAGCGATAGTCACGATCTTACGGAGCACTTCACATTACTTTGTGTGCGTGCGCACCGATACTTCTATTATTGAGCAAGCGATGGACTGAGCAAATTTAAGTAGGGGTACTGCTCCAAATTCATGCATTTGACTTTGCCACATCAGAGTGGCAAACTGGGGGGTTGATGGCAGGGCTCTTATGTGAAGGCAACTATAGATTAAAAAGTGACAAGGGCACCTGTGACTAAATGACAACATGACATAGAGACAAGGTGACATAGAAATATATATATTATTCACTGATATTTATATGGATGACCTCACCGCACTTCACTGGGGGAATTCACATTAATTCGCATCCTATGTCTTTTCTACTGCCTATGCCATGCAACACGATTGCCGTTGCCCGTTTGTTAGTCAATCTGGTGCTTTATGAATAAGGAGAAGTGAATTTGTGACTATTTTGGCAATGTCTCTTGAATTATAACGAGGTGAATTCGACCGCTGGGTGTCTATTAATAACTGCTAGGTATGCCTTATGTGTATAATACCTCAGTGAGACCTGCATTTCTCTGAGGTAATTCATTTATTGACTTCAGAAGTGAGTAGAAAAAAGTTATTTATGCGGCTGAATGAATCCACATTGACTAGTTATCCAAAGAGTTACCTGTTTAATAATGAACCTGTTCCATCCAACTTTTTTGCTAATGTTGACCTACACTACCATTAAATAGTGATGGGGCAGGTTTATATCTTTCCCACCTATAGATTTAGCTTTTCAAGTAAGAAAATGAACACCTGTAAACAATGTAGACATTATTCTATGTTTAGTAAACTGATTATTTTAAAGAGTCAGGTCTCTTTCAGCCCAATCAAAATAAGGCAGGGGTTCTTTATCCATTCATTATGGCTTCATTTCACATGATCTTTCTAATATACTGTCTTTAAGCATTATTAATGTTAATGCTATGGTTAATAGGTTGCCATTAACTCTGCCTTAGCATTTCATACCAGGCTAGCAGCTTCACATACCTCAGAGGGCAGGTCTTGCTTAGATGGAGGGGTATATATGCAGCAACAGAGTATTTGATATGTGTGGTGTCCAATTAATAAAGTAACAGGGCGCCAGTGTTTGTTTTTTTTTTTTTTTTGCATAAAACAGACACACATTTATTGAATAGGAACAGTTTAAAGGCAATATAGTACTTAGTAGTATATGTATCCAACTCCAACACAATCATATCATAAGGTACAATTCAATAGAGAACAGTATCAATGTATAGTTACCCCAAAAGAACAATATGAATTTTAGCACAATGAGAATCCTAGGGGATCCTGGTAGCACCCCTTAATGGATGGACCTCTCAGGGTTGTCTTCTCCTTTAAGGCTAGTCCCTATTACCTAAGCCTACCACTGTGAATCCCTATGATGCGTATCCATCATACTGGCCAGGATACACAAGACACCTAGACCCACTACAATCCTGTTGGGGTATTGGACTATCCAGGTAGATAGCCTAGCCTGAACACTCTCACCACTAAAGGTGAGCTGGAACTTGAGATATAATCTGTACTTAATCCCCTTGGAGAATCTTCTTCCAGAATCCCCACCAGGAGGGTGGAGGTTCCTCTGTTACAACACCATGTGGTCAAAGACAAGGACCCACTTACTACACAGGTTTATACTCTGTTTCCCCTGAAGATAAAACATCCCCCGAAAATAAGACCTAGTGCAATTTTTTCCAAGCTTAGAAATACAAGACCTCCCTTGAAAATAAGACCTAGCTGCAGTTAAGTACTAGAAATTATACCATGCCAGTACTGTGTCCCAAAAATAATACATCCCCTGAAAATAAGACCTAGTGCATCTTTAGGAGCAAAAATTAATATAAGACACTCTTATTTTCAGGGAAACATGGTATTTCCTAGGGTGGACCTAGCTTTCTTACATTACAATATAGAGCAGGCTATATCATTGCCTGTTTAGGTATTTCCAACTCGTTGAGAGGAAGTTACAGGGGGGATATTGAGCCCTGCTGAATTAAGAGGTAAGTCAGGAGTTTCTTAATTGCTTTATTGCTTGACAATAGGTAAATGGGGATTTCTTTATAGACAGGGTTTGCATACCCTTTAATACAGTATTTCTAGGTAAGGTTTAGGTATAATGGCAAGTGCTATTCCCAAGTAAGTATTCCTGATCAAATAAGCTTTCTGTGTTGTCTCCAGAAAATCCCACTGAGGTCAATAGAGGATCTTGGTAGTTAAACTATAATCCTGTAAATACACAACAACATACCCTGTCTGTTACTGAGTAATCCATATATTGAGATTCATAGCGTATCTTACAGCAAAAAAAAAAAGTGTAAAATTGACTTTTGTTATTACATTTTTTTACAGTAGAGTAATAGTGGAAAGCATTTGATCTATCAGATATCAGCACAGTTATTGTTATCTATCCAATGTAATTAGTTGTGTGGGGGAAAAAAACACTATAATTAAATCTATTGGTTTTTGGTGGATCAAATGTTTTCAGCAATTAATCTTCTGCTTAGACTTTTGAAAGGGGGATTTTGCCTTGGTATTTGTATTTATAACAATAAAGGATGATGATTAACTGAGTGTATACAGAGTCAGTCTAACTTACCCGGAGTTGAAATGTTATGGAGAAATGAATATAGTTTAAATTCTTAAGATCAGAATATGTCACTGCACAATATCATAGTGTTAGCTGGTGCATGTTACCTGGTGCCAGAAGTAGGCAGAGTGCGCTGCTATAGCAGAAACTTTAACTACCAATAAAAGGTTTACTTTTAATAATAATCCTTAATGCCCCTTACTATAATAATGTTTGGGGCACCAGAGCTTCAAATCAGTTTGATTTGAAATGTTTTATTAAAATCAGGAGACACTTTATTCTCCTGTTTGTTGATGTTTCTATATCAGTTATATAAAATTATTAAAAAAGAAAAAGACTCTTACCCTTTGTGAGGAAATTTCTGCTCATTATAGTGTTGTGCTGTTAGGGTAGGGATTGGGGTAGGTTTAGTACTTTACCCATTCTTTAATTACAGTGACATCGCCTGGCATCCCATAAATGGAGAAACTTTTACATGATCCTCTGGGAGGTCCAGGCTTAGGTATCTTTTATCAGACCAATATAATAGTTGGCTTGAGAGCTGGTAGAGAAATATATTTAAAGTGCACCTGTCACCTCAAAACACTAATAGTAATGTAGGTTGTACTAATGAAAAACATTTTGTAAATATAAATGTATTAAAAAAAAAAGTACCTTTAAACAGCATTTCTCTCTGTCATCTTCCCTGTCAGCCTGACTTTTCTTTCCCAGGTCGGGTAGGCAGGGATAAATTATGATTGACATTATAGCTCCTCCAATCAGATCCCTACTAGACTGTGATTTACCTTGTAAACCAAATTGATCATAAGTTCCTAACATCGCAGAGTTTGATAAATAAGCAGAGTTGAATTTTGACCCTTCATGTCATGTATATTGTGCCTTAACTTGACATTTGTGCAACTGATGCACCCTGTCTAATAGCCGTAGAATGGACCAGCTTAATTACATCATTTTTCAAGTGTACATTTTATTATATTACAAATGCATCTGGCTGACTCACCAGATTTCAAACTAACATGTTCTGAGTGAATGTGAAGCTTTATAGGATGTCTTGTCAGTATATGAAGCTAACTGATGGAAACAAAATCCACTGATACAACCCAACTGGTCTTTATGGAGTACTACGAAAATGTCACAAATTGAGTCAGCCATGAAATTGGACATTTGTTCATATACAAGTGCTTGATCTTCAAATGCTCTCCTCTTAACTAAGTTCTTTTATTTGTAAACAGAATGATATCCTGCTCTAGGAGTTTTAGATTTTGGCTAATGTATTAGAATTTATTTTATTCTCAAACATTTACCTGGTTGAAGATTCTAAAAAAAAATGATGTAATAAAGATGACTTTAATGAATCACATCATTTAGACTTGTTTAGAATTTCTATGGTATCTTCTACTTAAGCTTGTTCTTAATCTTTTCCTTATATGTGCTTTATGTTATATGTGCTTTGTGTCAACATTTGGATAGTGCCTGTCATATTTGCTTTAGTTTGTGTTAACTGTGACTGCACCAACATTTAGATCTTAACTATACAGCCCTCCAGACTGTGTTATAATGTACATGCTATGTCTCAGCTTTTGATAATATCTACACTAGACTTACTTTGAGTCATATAAGGATGTGTTTTTGGATCTCAACGTTTGTATTCATAGAATCAGTCACAAAGAATATTTTGTCTATCTATTGCTTCACTTTGTTAGACGTGGTTTGTCTCCTGTTTGTGATATACATTAATTGACCTATTAGATTAGCTAAATTATTAAATACATTGACTTGTTGTACATTGATTGATCTATTAAATGAACAAATTGTTTTCTTATTTGTCCAAATTCAATTTGTATCACATACCTATATATATATATATATATATATATATATATATATA
>WMED01021283.1:0-11949 GCA_019650415.1 Pipa parva
ATTTAACTTTTATTTAACAGTGCCAAACAGACAGCAAATAACTGTTGGTGCCTATACTGTACAGAGAATGTCTAGGAATGACATGGGTTTTTCTAAATTATTGGTTTCAAAAGCAATAAGGATAACAATCAACTTTACCCTCCTTTTCATGTTATGATGTGCTTTTGATGTTGAAAATGTGTGCAGTGTTTCGTTTGTGGGTTTGATCAAAGACTAAGCTTTATATAAGAAAAGGCCATCGTTTTGGATATAAAAACAGTCTCTTTGAAGTACCTTTCAGCAAGAGCTTATTTATTCTTAGAGTGGTTAGTAAATGAACTTATGAAAATCTTAAATTTAAATTTTTTACATTCTATTTCTGAAAAAAAAAAAGAGTCACACCAGTATACTATGCTGAGCAAGAGTAAAAGCATTTTAATGTACATTAACTGAGTTCAGCAGAGCTGTAATCATACCGGCATTGATTTATTTATTGCTCTGTGAGCTGCAAAGGGATTTTCAGTATTTTAAAAGTTACTATTTTGTAAATAGTTTGCCAAGAAGCAAAACTCATCAAAGCAGTTCCAATGTATAATCTTTTTGTTAATCTGTTGGATACTTCCCAGAAGTGAACAATTTAGTAGGCAAATGGGACTGGTCTTTCCAAAAAGAATATAGTTTAGCCCACAGGGTGGAGGTCTGAATGTTCTTCATCATGGGCTGCTGGTATGTATCATCAGTATCCACATAAATAAATTCTGGTGGGGGAGGGGAGGGGTTAGCAGTCATGTTAGGCTGCCTTATCAGCCAAATGGATGTGCCCCATTTCTGGCGGGATAAGATAAAACAGGTTAGGGCAGAACATGGGTAGAGTTAAGCAGTGCTCCCCTTACTTTCAGACTAAGGGGGTTATTCACTAAGGTGTGAATTCGACTGTCGGATTCGCAAACAGCGGATTTCCATAGCAAATCCGCTACAATTTCCCCATTGTAAAGTCGCAACAATTTTTTAATGTTAAGATTGCGACAATTTTTCCATTATAAAGTCGCGACTGCAACAATATTCTCATTATAAAGACACGACTGCAACAGTATCAGCCTATTGCGACTGTCTTTATCTGGCGAATTTGCACCTGTACGCAACAATTCAAACTTTAGTGAATAATCCCCTAAGCTGTAGACCTGGAATTTGTTTAACAAATCTATAGGGTGGTATAGAAACACCTGAATCAATGAAAAACTGTGGTCAGAGGCAAAACTGTGAGGGGCAGTGTACAACCCGGCAGACATTTTGAAAGCTGGCGTCTTGGAAAGAAGTTATTTTCAAATGAAAAGCGGTGTATTTCCACCATTTTCTATTTATTCAGGTCTCTCCATACATTTTGAATTTCATATTTATTGTTCAGGATTAGAAAATGTGATTTTCTGATGACCCACATTGGATCACACATATGCCTGCCACTTCTTCAGTGAGTGATCTGATAATTCAGATTATTCCTTAAACAAATTGATCTGCAAATATTATTATTATTTATTCATTCTTACATAGCGCTACTATTTCACACAGCGCTTTACAGAGATTCATCATTCACTTCAGTCCCTGCCCCATGGAGCTTACAATCTAGTTTCCCTATTTTGTCACACACACATACACAAACACGTATGCTTTTGGATTGTGGGAGGAAACCGGAGTGCCCGGAGGAAACCCACGCAAGTGCGGGGAGAACATACAAACTCCATGCAGATGAAGTCCAGGGTGGAATTGAACTTCTGAGCCACCGCACTGCCCTATTGACTAAAATCTCAACACTGTTTATGAAGCCAGATTTTCAGATGATCCCACTGTTTGCATGTCAGTTTAAATAAGCAGATTTCAGTGAATAAAGTGTTTATACTCAATTGTTCTGGTTCTGCTCCATAATGTACAAAAGGTGGAGGGTAGTAGAGAGGAGAAGGTGAGGTTTAATCAAGAACTTTCCTTTAAAAATAGTAAAGAATGGTTTCCTCTCCAATCTGTTGAAGTAATAGAGGTAGGTAAATATAACAATGTATACTTTTTGCTTATTACATAATAACTTATCCTAGTATGGTCAAAAATCACACTCTGGTATGCTGGGAATTACAAGGCCTTCAGTTAAAAACAAACAGAAAATGTAAAATTTTTATTACTAGTCATCTCATATGACACAAGTATAACCACCGGGAAACTTTTGGTTCAACCAATTAAATCTCATATAGAGATTAAGGGGGGAATTCACCATAGTGCGAAGTGAGGTCCAGATCCTTCACCTTACATCGCCTCGCCGAGACTGGAATCCCTTTAAAGCGTTTGCTGATGTCCGCGTGCAGGATTCGGAGCTCACTTCGTTCAATGGTGAATTCCCATATCTACGCATGGTATGTCTTTCCAGTCTGCCAACAATGTTAAAGAATTCACTAAACTGAAAAGAATTTTTTTTTCACAGCTGAGTCAGAGATGAATTTAGATTATAGCTACAGAGAAAATAACAGGTAGGGTAACTTTTGTCATAAAAATGGTCCTTTAGTCTGTAAAGAAATTATTTATATAGCAGTTTTATGTCTGCGATCTCGCATCTGCCGGCAATATAATGTAAAAACATAAAATAAATAAAGCTATAAAAAAAAGGCAACTTCTGAAAATACCCTTTTGATCAAGCAAAGCCACTGTGCGCCATCGGTATAAAAAGCGTTGTAATAAAACTGGGAGTAATTTCTCGGCTACTTAGAACATTATATTCTTATCATTGTTTAAATAATTATAGATTATTATATAGAAAAGCTTGGCTCCCAGTGCATTTTAGTCCTAATTTAATTTCTTTTTACTAAGTTACACAGCACTTTATAAAAAATGGATGTTCCAAAAGTCAGTTTGATAAATGTTAAGACATGTTGGGAATAGCTTAAAGAGTTTATGCTTTAACAGTTATGCATTTAAATTGTTTCATTTGAGAGGCATATAGCAACAGATTTTCCTATCAGTGTTCACCAATGGCAGAAGCCCTAGGCCCTTCTTCGAAGGCAAGTAGACTTTGTTGAAAATTACAGTATAAAGAAGCCATCCATATACCAAAGTTAACAGAGCTTCAAATAACAATGGAGGTTATATGCCTTTTTTCATTTTGCATCAAAATTGTACTTTGACAAAAAATGTTTTGTAGGATGTGGAAAGTCATAATTCTCCCTAATTGTTTCGGTGGCCCAGGGTGTTTCTGAAAAATGCTTTGTATTTTTTTTTTTGAATTTCTATTTTTTAACTGATGTATCCTTCTTTGAACATTAGAATCTCAGTATTTCTTTCAGTTTGCATTTTTATAATATACAGTTGTGAATGTGCTGTCAAAGGAAAACATGACTGCCATCAGAAATCATGGGGCCCCCGAAAACCTGACACATCGGGCTCCCCAACATGATTTTTTTACCCTCATTTGCACTGCTTAGTGCCCTTTTAGGCCATGAGTTTTATTGGAAAATACTCATAAGATTATATATGTCTGTCTTTCTGGGCCTCCTACAGCAATACCCCCCTGTTGGCAGCACTACACAGGATGCCTGACATAAAAAGACTAGGCTTGGTTTTAGTAGTTCTTACAAAGCAGCTATTCCTCTGCTTATTACATGTATTATGTGACTTTTGCAGCAATTAGCACAGCTGTATTTTGGGGGATGTCCTGGATTAATGGTGAGATCTTTTTACCCCTTTGAACTGGCCCAGCATTTCTATTTTGAGCTGTAATTCTGAATTACCCAGTCACATAATAATAAATAGTACTGGTGGGGGAAGCTGGCATTTCTGAGTGACTGCAATTTGCTCTATGGGAAAGTAACGCTTGCAATAAATTTAGTTTTTCAGTCTATATATGAGACTGTGCTGGTGATTATAGCATTTATTTTGGGAACATCTCCAGGTAATTAGCATAGATACGACTGAACAATATCATGGCTCTTTCACTCTAACAGATCTACACAGGATTTAGAATAAGTGATGCTATTTTCTTATTTCTAATCAGAGACATACTGAGGGGACCATTCTCTATGGGATTTCTATATCTCTGCATTTTATAAGGCGACTCTTATGACCACTGGGACACTGTCCCTATTTCTTGAAAAAGGCTTTGGGTTTGTGTATGTAAATGATTGCTCTATGCCTGCTACATGGGACTATCACCTATGTGACAAAATAAATACACCTCCTGTTTCACTGGCCTTAGTTGTTTGTTGTTTAGATATTAGTTGTGCTACTTATTTCCTCTGTATTTGTTTATATAGTAAACACCCCTGCCTGTCTACAGTGTACACTCTTTCCTTGGGTGATATCATTAATTCATTTGGTCTTCAGTATCATTTGTACTTATCCACTCCTGTACTAATACCTGAAATACAGACTCAAATTTATAGTTGTTTATTGGCAATCTCCTCTTGGAAGGCTAAGCGCCAGCTCAAATTAAATCTCACTAAAACAGAATTGATTATTTTTCCACCCAAACCTGGATCCGTTCCTACCTTTTCCATTCTAATTGATGGTGCAATCATCAATCCTGTATCCTTTGTACGTTGTCTTGGGGTGACTTTTGACTCTGCTCTTTACTTCTCTAAACACACCTCTACCACTATGAAAACCTTTTTCCTTTGCAACATTGCCAAGATCCACCCCTTTCTCTCTTCATTCATAACGCCCTCATGCCTGCTTTCATCCTATCTCGCATGGACTACTGCAATGTACTTCTATTTGACCTTACAACTTCCCACCTCTCCCCACTCCAGTCTATTCTAAATTCTGCTGCCATAATTCTCCTCCTCTCTCCCCAGAAAGGACAGCCTTTCTCCCAATCTCTCCTTGGTCCCCGTAAGCAAACAAATCATTTACAGTGTTTTCCTTTTGACATTTAAGGCACTTCACTCTGTTGCCCCTTCCTATATTTCCTCAATCGTATACCTGTACATTCTTCAACACCAACTGTGCTCCTCCCAAAGAAACCATCTTTGCATGCCACACACCAATACTGCCCTTTCTCGTCTTAAACCATTTTCTCTTTCTGCCCCAAATATCTGGAATTCTATACTCCTTTATCTTCACCAGGAACATTCCCTCTGCACTTTTAAAACCAAACTGAAGTCCTACCTTTTAGAGCACTGATATTTATCACTGACTTTTATGTATATAATTTATACTTAATTAGTTAATTATGCTTAGTATTTGCATTTATTTACCAGTGTTTCAGTTCTTATTACCCTTCTGTCTGTGTATGCAAGTCTTCCTCCCATTTAGACTGTAAGTTCTACAGGGCAGAGATCTCCAACCTCTTGTATCAACCTCAACCTGGCACTTAAAGTGAATTATCCTTGTGATATTATACTTGTATTGTTTAATGCACTTTTCCCATGTCTGTATTATATTTGTATTGCTGAATTGTACAGCGCTGCATAAATTTGTGGCATTTTATAAATAAAATTATACATACATAGAGTGGATCTTTAGACACTGTGCTGAAATCCTCTGTTATTTTATTCAATATTCCAACATCAAGTAGAAATCCTTAGCCAAAGTACCTTAGAACGCTCTACTAATTGCAACTTCAGTCTAAATGTCAATTTCATTTTTTATGTTTAAACCAAAAGAGATGCTCTGCTTAGCAATTCCAAGTCCTTGGAATTAAGGCATACCTTGAACGGGTATATGGAAATACAGTGACCTGAGTTAAGAAGGATGTGCTTGTAGCATGCTCCAGGAACTGCTAGCTAAAAGGATAAAATTAGTGGTGACCTTAATTAATAATTTCTAGGCAACAGCATTTCTGAAGGGTCTTACTGCAACGCTGCTAAAATGAAATGGTTAAACACTGAGGAATATTTAAAAGGTCACTGAGCTGAAACAGATTTACTGTGTGTTCAGCAGCTGTAAGTGGTTTCTTTGTTAAATATTTAATTGGTAAACACTGGAAAGCAGAACTGAAAGCCATGGATCAGAAATATGGTATTATCTTAAGGAAGCATACATTAAAATGCATTCAAGGAGTTCTGTTTGAAAAGGAAAATAATGCTGACAAAAGCTATTTGAAAGTAATCAACACAATTGATAGGGATGTTTCAAAGCTAAGCAGAGTTTGTGGACAGAGCAGATAGTTCGGCATATGTAACATTACAGAAGAGCAGATTCATGCTTGGTCTCTTGATAACTCTCCTTGAGTAGATTTTTAAGAGAGAACATTGGCTTGCTGCTGCTGCTGCTGCTATGTGATGACATCATAAGAAAGTATGTCAGTAAACTATATTTATGCTTAGCAGAATGACAGCTCTGTTGGAGGACACATGGAGAAAGCATATATTTTTCCTACTCCATTTTTAGGTTCTGCTGCCAAGTCCTGGCTATGGCTAACTCATGTGTTTCTGTCTGCCTAAAATTGGTCCTTGAACTTAAATCAACATGACACCCCCAAAAATGTATCATTGTCTTGTATGTGAACCATGTAGATTTGTACAGATGAAATAAACAAGACACTACCCAATTCATATGCTGGCAACCCATGTATGGGGCATATGAGGGACTTGATGTTCCTTTCTGGCTGACAGGGGTTGATGGGAATTGTAGGAGGTTTACAACTGCATACACACATTTATTTTATACAAAGAACACTTGGAATCTTAGCATTAGTGTTTATGTTTTGTAAAATGAGTCTTTCCTATTTCAGAGTTAAATAATTGCACCTTGCAGCAGTTTTAAAAATCCATTAAGAGTAAATGCAGAAATGATTAAGCAGTTCAATCCATATAAGCCTACTATGCAGTTTGTTTGTTTTATTTTTTACTGTTGCATAATTTACAAGAAAGACATTAGCTAAATAGGCTGGCATAGCTTTCAGTGGAAACATACTATTAATGATCTTTTCATGATCACCACTATAATGATATCTTGTTTGTATCAGAGATAATTTGTTATTGAACTTGTTAATTGGGCCATATTGAAGCACATAAATAGGTAATAGATTTGCTTACACATAGACACCCTCATTAACAGGCCCAGATTTCTCTAGGCATTGCTGCTAATTCAAGTTGATCTTCCAGACCTGCAAATGTCAATGTATCCCAAGTACAGATCCTAGTAAACCTGTGCTTGTTAACCTGTGGTTTACTGGTATCCAGTCTAAATGTATCTAAGCACCACCATATACATTACGTTGAAAAAAACACCCACGAGCTTGTACTGTAGATCTGCCTCTAATTAGCTGTACATCGCCTCTGTGAATAAGCTAACTGTCTTTACATGTTTCAGATACATAAGTGACTGCATGTGTTAAATAACTTTTTAATATCTATCACCTGACTCAATTTTCATCAGAATCAAGTTTATTGAAGCATTCTGCTCAGGCGGAATGGTAGCAATGCAAGAGCTGGTTGTGAAGCAGATTATTCCTATTTGCATGATAAGAGCTTTTTAAGTGTGTGTCTTCCCTGATGTGATCTGACAGCCAAAGCCGAAAGCTACTGTGGAAGGATAATATTCATCTGCAGCAGACGGAAGTTTTAACATACACGCATTTATGAAAATAACACGTTTTCAAGTAAAAGATTCTTATCCACAGCCAGATACATGCCTTTACCCTGACAATGACTAATTCAATATCTGTATTTGGAAATGAAATTACATTTAATGAATGTGAAAAGGCATTGCGGAATTGCATTTATTTGTGCTTGTAAGGCCACAGTATGAAACTAACAAACTTGTTTATGTAACAAATTAAATAATTAGACCACTAGATAAAACAAGCAAAATTAGGAACAAATGAACACAATTTAGCAGTGAAGGGTAAATCTAAAGGGAAATATTTTAGTTGTATGGTTTTTTTTTTTCCTGGTGAACTCGTGTGTAAGGAACATAGTGAGAAATTGGCATCTGGGTGTTGAAAATTGGCTTGTATTCCACCAACTAAAAACATGTCAAGGATACTTTCCTTGGGATACATTACATAAAAGAACTGTGGCAAACCTCTTAAAGGAGAAGTAAAATCTTCTTCCCCTCAGGGATGAGGAGGAGATACTGATAGCCATTTCATTCTCCAGTGCTGCCTCTGCACTGAGAAATTTGCTAATGTATCAGTTCTCTGATGTAAAAGGGCCTGTGCTCTTCTATGTTTAGCATTGTGCATCACAATCCCAACATTTCGGGGGGGCTGTGTCTACCTCTCCTTTCTCTTAATGCTCTTTTTATTCCTTCTAGTAGTCTCTGATCAGACAGCTCCCTATAAACACAAGACTACATACCAAATTCACCCATTCCTTCAATGCACTCATACTGGCCCTCCTGAAAATAATAATGGTTTCCTGGACAGCTTTTTCTGTTAACACCTTCATGTTTATCATGAAATCTTATTTGTGTTTTTATTAGCTCCCGTGCTGAATATTGTAACTTTCTTCTAAAAGACTTTCAACTTAAATTTACTGCCTCTTCTGTATTCCATAGTAAATGCTATCAGAATTAAATGACTGATGCAAAGTATTTAGCAGCCACATGAAAGAAAAAACCCTTGACATAAACGTTAGTGCACTTTACACCAAACCCACATCCAAACTTTTCATGTACATTCCCACAGCATATCGATCCCATGTGGTTCAAACACAACCTATTAGATTATCTATATAATAAATATAATAAGTTAGGATAGAGTGGTTGTGTTAGTCCACAGATGCAAAAAACTGAGTATTGCAATATTTGGCGATATCTTTTTTTACTGAAAAAACAGTCATTTTAAATAGACGAGCTTTCTAGTGACTTGTCCTCTCTTTATCAAGTCACAAGTAATAATAAATATAATATAATATATAAAGAATCCAGGGTTAAGGCCCTGGAACCAATAAGAGAAAAAAAATATGGAACAGAATATGTTTTGGAAAGAATTAATGGTATTAATTAACCTCATTTCTGAGGCAGCTTTTTGCAAAAGGAATATGAATTTTGATTTCAAGCTAATGTAAGTGAAATTAGAAAAATATATATCAAAACCAGCATAACTCAATGTTGTTGGCAGTTTACTCACAATGGAAAATGATAATAGTTGCCACTAGGTATGGAACTTTAAATGTGTCAAGAGCTGCATTGTTTTTCAGTCATGCCCCATGTATCCCTGCAATAAGTTCCGTTCTAAAACACCAAGGGGGGTTATTCACTAAAGTCCAAATTGTTGAGTATAGGTGTGAATTCGCTAGATAAAGACAGTCACAATAGGCTGCTACTGTCGTAGTCGCGTTTTTATAATGAGAATATTGTCAGATTCGCGACTTTATTATGGAAAAATTGTTGCAATCTTAACTTTAAAAAATTGTTGCAACTTTACAATGGGGAAATTGTAGCAGATTTGCTATGGGAATCTGCTGTTTGCGAATTCGACAGTCGAATCCACCGCTTGAAGAGGGAGTGAAATGACTCCCTCCTCAAACAACTTTGCCGACCCCTGGTTTAAACTATACAAACCTGATCTAGTTGTGGTCCCTAGGACTCCCACTCCTCCCCCAAACATCAACCCCCTATCTCCCCAGCATCATACCCTCACCCAGTGCTAATAATCATGAACCGTCTTGTAAATGGTTAAATGATTTAAAACACAATTATATCCATTATAATATAAGTGCTATGGAAATAATTAGTTTAAACTAATCAAACCCATTCTAGTAGGGATCCATAGATCCCCCACACCTCCCCCCCAGCATCACCCGTCACTAAGCTCTAAGCTAGGTGGAGGGATCACTAATTGCCGCTCCTCTTCCCCCTAACCTGTACCCCTGTGAGTTAGGGGCGTCTGTAAAAGTAAAAATAAGGGTTCCCTAGGACCACTATCCCCCCACTCCCACAAACCTCTATGCAAGGGTGGAGGGGATCACTACTGGGAGGGGGGCTGGACCCCCTCACCTTCCACTTCCCCCTACCCCAGTAACCAATTGCGGTAGGGGGCATCACTTCTCACTAAGGTATAGTACTGCATATGTAAAGATGTAATGTGACTATAATTCATCTTTAAACAAAGTGAGAATATTGCAGGATACCTGAGCATTATTGTCAGCAGTGTTGCACAAACACTGGCATGATGTTTATTGTAAAATATGTACCAGGTCCCCTCCACACTGTAAATGTGCAGGAAATGACCCGTTTGCAGTAGTTGGGGGGCTCTTTGGGTCCTTTCCATTCCATGAACCCAGATGAAGGTACCTCCATGATACACATTAGCGATTGTGAATCAGGTGCATACCTTAAAAGCAGTAGTAAATTATTCTGTAAATGGATTTTTTCTGTAGTATAATGCAATGTGCAGCTAGACTATGCCAATACAGAAATGGATCTATGAAACAGACAAGGCATTCTGCTAACTGTAGGCAACCCTGGGTAACATCAGATCAGATGCATTTCATCACAGTATCTAAAATACCAGGCCTCCATTTCTACCAAAATATTTATGCAATTTCTCTATGGATTCATTTGAATACAACTAGTACAGATGTGAAATGAATACAAAGTGCTTCTAGCAGATACACAACAATGCCTTGGAAGCCACTTACCTTATTACTCTAGACTACACTACCTTATTATCTACTCCCACAAATGTTCAGGCTGTATGATTTCCTTGCCTACCCTCCATCCTTACACTTTCTTCCTCCTCTGCACAGATATTCTCAAGCTGTCAGACCTTCCTTATGTGTGACACATTCATTATCTGGCCAGTAGAGCTTCAGCCTGAACATATTCGATCAACTCATTTTGATCATTACTATAACACTGCAGCTGGCAAAGAAATCTGTATTTAATGAAGACATCATTTAATCTCCAGTGGGCAGCTGTTGCTCTTATATTAAACTCAAATTGGTTAGAGTATTAAATAAGTTGCTAAATTAGGGAGGACTGATAGTACAATAGGATAGAAATTTAGTTTATTTTAGGAATGTATATAATAGCTATTAACAACTATTCACTGGAGGGTTGATGAAGCAGTGTCTTACATTCAATAAGTTCATACCTTAAAACACACATACAGTAGCAGTGAAAAATATTTTGTAGTAGCATGGGGTGCATGGTGTCCTCTGATACATCTGGGAAGAAAGCATACTCCCTTTTGGGAAATGGTTTCTGACATACAGAGTATTGTGTTTAAGACCAAACTGGACAAAAGAGCTCAGACATTTCTACTGGGAATTCCAAGGACAGATTCATATTGCAAAGATGAACACAGATTAATGTCATATATTATCAGCAGCAAAATCCGTATTAGCAAGTCTTGTAAAAGAACACTCTTCCCAATAGAGCAGAATTATCAGTAAAGTGAAGTGAATTTACCCAATGGAAAAGATGAGAAGTTTTCCTAATGATGATGAATATAACTTTGAATTGCAATGGCTGTCCAGGTTACAATTTGTGGAAAACATAAACTAGTTTTCTCTATCTGTGAAACACTCTTTGAGTTCATTATGTGGGATTCTTCTATTTTCAATTCTTTTATCCCTTCTCAAAATTCCAATCCCTTTTCGCTTTTGTTTAACTCTTTCCTTTCCCCTACCCTACTCTCACCCATCTTCTATACCCATAAAGGGTAAGACAATGTGATTTATGGTACGTTTGGTCCTTTATGCACCCTTAATTTAGAAACAAGTTAATTCATTGATGCAAGATGAAAAATGTACATTTATAATCATTTTTTGTTTATTGTAAGTAAGATACTCATTTCCAAACAACTACTTAGTAACATACCATACATGTGTAAGATACTACATGTGCAACTGTAAGAATCTATATGGTGAAAATCTAGTAAACTTAAAATTATCAAAAGAAAAAAAAGAAGCATGGTACACGGTACTGAATTGGAATAAAATATGGAGATGTGTGTGGAGATGTGTGTTTACAAACTCTCCCATCACACTGTCACGGCACTGAGTAGTGGACCCTCTTTACCACTGCGAAAGTTGACACAGGTTC
>WMED01021284.1:0-11949 GCA_019650415.1 Pipa parva
GCGCAGTCGCCCGAACTGTTCGCACTACTTCGGACAATGGTGAATTCCCCCCTTAATCATTTTCTCTTTCTGGTATTAGTGGCCCTTTAAAAAAAACAGCAAGGTACTCACTACTTTAACTCCCATTCTGATTTCCTTTTTAAATTAGATTTTGTTTTGTAAATAAAATTTATGAAATTCCTATAATTAAATATTTTTATTTCAAAAAGATTTAACCCGATTACACATCTAAACTATATCACTTTTGTGTTTAATCATTGATAACTCTAGTGTAGGTGGTCTGCAAATAGGAACTGATATCCTGACCAATGAAAGATTTGGCTGAGACTGGTGGGCCAGTTCAACACTTGCCATACCTCCTGGGGGCACAGTCATTTTTCCACACTGCTGCTCCTGCAGTGTCTTCTCCATGCGCTCCCTCTAGACCCAAGTTGTTGGTTTTTTTTTTTTTTGCTTGGACATTGTTAGCATTGCAGGGGAAAGGGCTGATCTTGTCCCAGTATTATTTAGTACATCACTGTGCAATTGTCCTAAAATGTTTATCTACTTGGGAAACAGATGTTGACTGCAAACCCTATGTTTTGGCAGAAGGTTCACAAATGTGTGAAAAATGTGCCCATCCCAACACATGTGAATACCATTTCTTCTTTCTCTTTCTTGGTTACTTTAGGAGATTACATACTCAGAGTTGACCTTGTGGATTTTGAAGGACAGAGGCGTTTTGCACAGTATAAGAATTTTAGAGTTGGTGATGAAGAGGTATTGTAACACAAAACAACTGAGCATTGTAATCCACATTAAAGGGTAAATATACTTTATCATTTCTGCATTCCCTGTTCCTGCACCACTAGTAGGTGTACAAACAGATGTGTGCAATGTTGACAACATTTCTGCTTATTCACCCTTTGGCACTGCAAAACCAGGGGATTGACCACTAACACTGATTCATAAATTCAAGACAAGGAGGAAGCTGAACAAGGCAAGCCACTGTTGCAAAAAAAATTAAACAACTGGTAGCACTATCTCCTATTGCTAATCAGAAAAAGAGCCTCAACTCTGTAAAAGTCTTTAGTGCTCCTTTAACAATTGAAGTCAATCAATATATTTAATCGGGATTCACCCTAGTCAGTCTATTTCAAAGAAAAAGCAAACAACTGCATGCCTAGTGCACAATATTTGCATGTTTTTGAAGTTCCTTGTATTTCTCTGCATTGATAATGTTGCCATTAATAATTTCAGAACTCCTATCGAATGAGCTGTGGAGAGTACACAGGTACAGCAGGAGATTCTCTCACCGCAGGCTTTAGTGCAGAAGTTAAGTGGTGGGCAGACCTTAATGGTATGAAGTTTAGCACTCAAGACAGAGACAATGACAACTATGAAAAGAACTGTGCCGAAGAGGACAAAGCCGGTTGGTGGTTTAACAGGTAAAAACTCATTGTAATTTCAGGAGCAACTGTAATTTACTGTACTATACGTAATGGCAATGCACAAATGAACAAAGGAAGAGGAATATGGCAGTTCATGCTTAATTGCCCTGGTTGCTGGAACTCCCATTGAAAGGTATGTCTCTGTGGATTTTTATAGATGATATCAGACGACTATTATATATTGTTTTCCTATTGTACCGGATGTTATAAGTAATGTAGTTTTAGTAACTGGAAATGGCTATTTATGTTCACAGAGTCTTTGCAGTGTGAAGTCATCCCACCAATATACTGGAAATTGTACAAGAAAGGTTGTTTACCTTTCTGTGTAAAGCAAATCTGGGTACTCAGTTATCTCTAGACAATGGTAGTAATTTATGGTTAAAGGTTATTCTAGGATTAGTATGATGTTTCACATGAAATGAAAGACGCTGGAACCTCTACCAGGGATCGCTTGTCTCTAGTTCTGAAGCCACCCCCGCTTATAAATTACACTTTTCTCTCTTTACTGACATATTTGTTTATGTACATTAGCACTTGATAATCATACTGATGCCTTACATATGACGTCCTGGAAATACACGAATAACTGGACAAAGTTCATTGCCCCAATGTTAGTTAAATATCTGGTTTACCAATGCTATGTGGGTTTGCATTATCTAGAATCAAAATGTAAAAAGATCTACAGAGAGATAATATATCTACCAGTAACTACCATAAACATACCCAGTCTATAGACAGTATATCTAGATGCATTGCCACCTATGTATGAAAGCTACCCAGCAGTGGTTTAGCACATCCCTTGCTGTGCTTATTTGCAGCCAGCCATGACCCTCTAAGTGGAAGGGAGTGCCAACTGCAGCTAGCTCTGATGACATCTGGTTTCAACATTTTCCAAAGGTGGATAGGCTCTGCTAATAGCTTCAAGGATAATGCTTAATGATCTGTGCATCAATGTTGAACTAGAGATACTGAGATCTATTTGTTAACCAGTCACCCACCTAGTGCAATCGTTTCCTATTAGACTTTACTTTCAAGAAATATTTTTAAACTTTATTAAATGCAGTTTCAGTGTATAATAGGTATAAAAGCATCTGAGCCATTTTCAGTTTTTTAATGGTTACATAAACCTATTTTTATTTATTTTTTATGCCAAAGAAGAGCAGTGACAACCCCCCCAAAAAAAAAAAAATCTTTGAAACACAGCATCACAGCATTACAAATCTGCCAGATACATGGGACTTATTCATTCAAGTGAAGATTTGACTGTTGATGTGAACTCTCATCACTCCGATAGTCCTGATTTACTGCTCCTTATTCACTAAGTGGTTAATTCCCATAGCGAAGAAGCAAACAGCGTCAGACACGGTTTATTGTATAGTGTGGTGTAGTCACTCGAACAGTGGGAGGCTTGCCATCAACCCTCTAATCCAGCACTTTGATTTGTTGAAGTAAAATGGTCAAGTTCAACACAATGTGCCTTGCTACTTTAAAAATCTTAATGTAAGTGATACAAAGAGATCTGTAAGTCTAGTTCTTTTGGAAGATTTACCTGGCTTTGACCTCTGGCTTTTCCCTTGATCTTAAACCTGTTCTGTCTGTTTTGACCTCAGCCCCATCTGACCATATTCAGTTGATTTGTAGCTGTGCCTCTGCACTCACAGAAAAAGTAAAAAATATACCCTTATTGTAAAATATAAAACTGTGGCAGCGTCATATAAAAAGATAATATTCTGAAAAGCTGTTAGGTCTAACAAATTTGATAGATTCCTTTAATGATAGATGATTAAGTGCTTAGATTAAACATCTAATGCGCAAAATGAATTAGATTTAACAGCTTTTCAGAATATTTTCTTTTTATATGATGCTGCCACAGTTTTATATTTTACAATAAAGGCATATTTTTTACTTATCCTGGGAGTGCCGGAATTGAGGAATTTTTGGATTGGAACCACTTCTTTCTGAGCACATGGGAACGGCAACATTGAGTCCTTGAAATTAATGCTGTGAGCACAAAAATTGGATTTATTACTAGCACTTAGCTGGTCAAGGTCTTTTACTCATGTCTGAAAAAATAAATTCTAATGAAATTATTAAACCTCCTGTCTTTCATTTAGAACTGGGGTCGGCAAACTATGGCTCTTGAGCCAGATATGGCTCTTTTGATGGCCATATCTAGCTCTTTCACTGTAACGAGTGGTGCAAGCACCGCTCATTACAGTCTGCCGGCAAGTGCTGTAGAGAGAAAGCTCTCAGCGCTTCCGGGTTGCTAGCCAATCCAGAGCTGCTGACGTCACCGGCTTCCAGATTGCTAGCCAATCAGAAGACGCTGATGTCACCGCAAGTCCAGATTGCTAGGCAATCCAGATCTGCTGACGTCACCTATGTGACATTAGCAGCTCCGGATTCAAAAGGGCTGAGGGAGCCGCACATATATGGCTCCCTCATCCCAAAAGGTTGCCGACCCCTGATTTAGAAGGTACTTGGAGTGTAGGTGAGCTAATTCCTTGCAGAGGCATTTGTGAGATTCATCCTTTCCAGTGCAGTCAAACAAAATCTCCAATTATTACACTAAACATCTATATTAAACACTATGTCAAAGATGACATTCACAAACTAGGTTAAAAATTAATAAATACAGGTATATATATATAAATGAGTATTGCAGTACTTGGTGATACCTTTTTTATAGGACAGTCATTTTAAATAGACTATCTTTCAAGAGGTCTGCCCTCCCTTTATCAAGTCACAAGCATTATTACATTAAAATCAAAAGCATTGTTACATTAAAATTATACATTCATACATACAATCAATGCTAAGGTCAGCTAAGAAGATATTATAATAAACAAACTGTTAGAGCAGTCGTAAATATTGTCAGGAGTCCAGCTAGAGTGGACAAGGGTAAGGGGGGTTAGTGGTGGAATTCTTTGATACAGGGAAACTCACAGTTTAAAAACAAAATAAATGCATAATTTTCCATAGTATAAAGGTATGATAGTGAGATCGAAAAACATAGTAACATAAACACATTATTGCAGCATAAAGCAATCAGGTATCGTAAATACTGCTAGGAATAGATTAAAGCTGACAAATGGAAGTGAGGGAGGGGGGTGGAATTCTTGTTACAGAGATGATCACAGCTTCAAAGCAGACAGAGGAAAATCCATACTTTACTATTATATAAACTTATGATAGTGAGATAGAAATCCAAGATCTACATTGAGTCCTGTATTTTTGGTGTTGAAATGCATCATCATTTTGAGTTCAAAAGTTTTTCTTTCTTATGTGTTTTTAAAGTTCCCTTTAAGTATTTAGATTTTTCGATTTTTAATTGTGTGATTATTTAGGTTGAAATGGATTCCAACTGGAGTGCACAGTTCTTCATTCTTAGGAGGGTGAATGGATTGCCAAAAGTTAAACACTCTCAAAAATAATACATATTTAAATTTTATGTTGGGGTGAAAGAAGTTAAATTGCTCATGGAATTGTTTGAGTTTCCTTTCACCTTGTGTCCATATTATGAAGGTGTCATCTATGTAGCGGAAGTATTTATAAGGTTCATAGCAGCTGGTACGAAGGAATATTTCTTCTAAATCAGCCATGAAAAGGCTGGAGTATTGGGGTGCCATCTGAGTTCCCATAGCAGTCCCCATGATTTGTAGGTATATTTTGTTATTGAAAATGAAATAGTTATGTTTGAGTATGAATTCTGTAAGTTTGCAAATGATGTCAGGATTATATTCATGTGTTGTGTTGCAAGATGAAAGAAATCTATTGCATGCATTTAGGCCATCTTTGTGTGGGAAAGTGCTGTAAAGTGATTCCACATCCATAGTGACCAATATGGTATTTTCTGGAAGATCTCTGATTTGTTGAAGTTTGTTAAAGTCTGTAGTATCTTGAATGAAGCTATTGGTATTGATGACAAGGGGTTTTAGGTTATTTTCTACTAGGCCCGATAATTGTTCAGTGAGCTGTAAGAATAGGTCTGCCCTAGTTGCCTGGTTTGTGAATTTTAGGAAGCATATAAAATGTTCCAGTGCTGGGATTTGTGGGTATAAGTTTTGAGCAGACGTTTTATATACACACTGTATATATTATTCCAATTATTATTGCAGCTGAGGTATACTTTTCACTGCCTCCATTTTTTTAATTTAGAAGAACATGATATTTGTTTTCTTCTAATCTCTCCCTAACAGGTGTCACTCTGCCAATCTAAATGGCTTGTACTACAAGGGACCCTACACATCTCAGACAGATGATGGAATTGTTTGGTACACTTGGCACGGATGGTGGTATTCTCTAAAATCTGTTACCATGAAGATCAGACCTGCAACCTTTGAGCCAAACCTTGTTTAGACAGTTTTCCCATCACAACTAGAAAGATTAAAAATGCTGTGGATGTCATGTTTTTTCACCAAACAGCATGGGTTCTGTTTAAAATAAAATATATCCTTGCCAATATAATTGTGGCTTATATGACACATTCATACTAAATCTACCACATTACAGAGGCTTATTGTATTACATATTGTGTGCACAAAAATGCTTGCTCTGAAATATAAAACATAATCAGGAGCTGCTATTTTGTCAATACTTGCTCAGTTACTCTGAATAGTCACTATGAAAATAAGAAAACCTATTTTGGGCACTAGGTTGTGCTGTTCTACTGATGTGTATGGAGAATCTCCAGATCAGTCAGACCTATTTAAAAGTTCCCACTGCTCGCAGAACAGAAAATATTCTTTTATTTCTATGCCATTTATATAAACACAAATACATTAGTAATCTGAAAGTGATTTTTGTACAATGTAAGGAGAAACTGTATTTTTACATATGCCTTAGGTTCAGGTTTTGTTAAGACATAAAAAGACTAGTTCTAATGTATTACGCTATAGACTAGAAAATGAACAGAGCTGCGTATCCTGTGACTCAACAGTTTTAGGTTATATCTACTCATGCCCAGTGTCAGAAAGAATTTTGTTAAGAAAGAATATGTTCACACATTATGCAAGTTCTGGTATATAACCTACTTTATTCAACCATAGGTGCGGGGTACAGGTGCTGCTACATTTCATAACCACACTGAAGGGTGGTTATACCCCCGAAACATAGCAGTACCTTTACCTCACACCTATGGTTGAATAAAGCAGGTTATACACCAGAATTTGCATAATGTGTGTACATATTCTTCTCAACAAAATTCTGTCTACATGGTGTTGTTTGCTTTACATCCAAAAATTTTTCAACCACCTTTAAAATAGTAAGTTGGAGTGCACCACTTCATATCTCTCTACAGTGTCAGACTAAGGGGGGAATTCAGCAAGCTTCGAAGTGAGGCGTGTAGTGTTCACCTCACTTCGGAACAACTGAAATGCGCATGCTGATGTCCTGCACGCGGACATCAGCATGCGCATTAAAGGGATTCCCCTCCCGGTGAGGAGACTCGAGTGCTTTCGCCGGGAGGGGAATCCCTTTAATGCACATGCTGATGTCCGCGTGCAGGACATCAGCATGCGCATTTCAGTTGTTCCGAAGTGAGGCGAACACTACGCGCCTCACTTCGGAGCTTGCTGAATTCCCCCCTAAGGCATCTTGGGCCAACCAGAGAAGCTGATTACAAGGACCCACAGCCTAGCAAGCATTGTCATGTACACCAGAACAATTATAATAAAATAAAAAAATGAATGAAAATTATACAGTTTAAACCATACCTGAAACAAGTTACAAAGTGATCACTAGCATCGGGAGTAGAGCAGGCACTTGCAAGTATGAAGGGTTGGTTAATGGCGCTATGTGTACTGCTCTAACAGCGCTTAGTTCCCACCCACTATGAGCAATCAGCGGTCCAAATGGACATCCACATCATCACGCTCAGTTTGTGCATGTGCAGTGATCACTTACATGATCAAAGATCCGACTATTAAACCTTTCTTTTTTAAAAGCAGGGAATGTAAGACATTTAGGAAAAATCACTGTTTTAATTGTTTAAAATGTCTAGTCTATAGAGAATTCAACAGTAATTACATTGTGAAATACATAACTGTTCAATAAAGTCTTTGTTAATAAGAACTAATAAAAAGCAGACAATGATCCAGTGTTTGAAATGTGTTGTAACCATATTTATTTGTGTAATGTGATTTCTGCTGTTCCTCACTGGTGCCATATACTTCATTGTAATACGTACAATTAATCATACATGCTATTTGATTATTTGATTATAATCTTGCTAATAGTTTGAATTACTGGGCATGCTCAGGCTTGTCTGAACAAAAATGTGCCCTTTATTTCATTTTGTTCAGAACCTGAAATGGTGCAACAAGTAAACACAGCAGAAAGTATTCTATCAATTAGATAAATGTTCTAGTGCTAGTTAAAGGACCAGCAAAACCCCCAAAAAATAAATAAGTACAGCTCTTGTAAAAATGTTATCTTTGAAATTGAATTTTATTTCCATGAAAAACAACCTAAAAAAAGAGAAAAAGCGCACAAAAAAGACACCTAAGTGTCTTATTAAAAAATAATACTGAAAATATATTGCTACTCCCATGTGACCTTGTAATTTCAGCAAGCATTCAGTGACTTAACTTGCCTGCATGTTCCACACCCCCTCCCCCGTTTTTTATTACTATTTGCCTCATTTGGCTTCCTCATTAGCACAGGTATGATACGCTCTTTCACTTCTCATTACTTATTTTATTTGTATTTCTATTTATATTATGGTATTTGCACTTGCAGTTTACTTTACAAGGAGGTAAGTCGGGAGAGGGGGGCGATCACCAAGATAGCACCCCCCTCCTTCAGCGCCCTAGTCAGCCGCCTACCCCTAGGCCCGGCCCTGATTCAGAAGCCTATATTTGACTGCCTAACTTGGTCCCCTTGGTTCTTTGAGTCTATGGTGCCCCCCACAGAAGTACCCCTGTGTATATTGAATACAAGAAGAATAAGTAAATGCTTGCTCTAGTCTGTGGAAAAAATGAATGTGATGATCTTTAAGCCCTAAAACACCCGAGGTGGAACAAGGTGGGAGGAGCTTCATGCTGGCTGGCAGTCAGCCAGCGCTGTAAAGGAAGCATCAAGTGCCGGCTAATTACAGCACAACACATGCTGTGACTGTAATCAATCGGCTCTGTATAAGGTAAGTATTTTAACAGTTCTTTTTTTTTTTTTTTTTTTTTTTTTTTTTTTTTTTTTTTTTTACTTTAGGTCTCCTTTAAAAAGAACACCTGCCTGAATTCTGGCATTAAAGATGCAGAGACTCAATTGTGTAAAAAAACATTAGCAATTTCCATATTGCATCCTTTTTTGACATTGATGACTGGTCTGTATAAAAAAAATGTTAGCTATTCACATTTTGGCTTTTCCTTTTACATTAATAACTGATTATTGTAAAAATAATTCAACATTGCTCACAATTTTTTATTCATTAGTATAAAAAAAGGATGCCAACGGTAGTTGCAAATATTTTTTACACTAACCAGTCATTAGTGTCAAAAGATGATGCAATATGGGAAGTCAGTAATTAGTGTAAGAAAGGACACAAAATCAGAATTGCTAGTTTTTATTAGACAAGCTTTTAATAATGAATAACTGGTATTTTTGACCGACCCTTTTAATCATTACATTTTCTCCACTTCCCGACTATACTTTAGAATCACTGACTAACCTACCCTAGAAAACACATAATACAATAAGTGTAAACAAAAGAAGTTGAGAGCTGATTTTCAACTACCTGGAAAAAAAGTATCCATAATTTCCTGTGTAATAATCCACACAGACTATTGTGTTTTCCACCATAGACCATAATGAGCCTAATTAAAATTAAAACTCGGGTGAAAATCGGCTAGTGTGAATCCAGCTTTAACTGTCATACGATTTTATGAGATGTATTATTAAAAAATCTTTGGTTGTGTGGCCAGATAGAAACAGAATTTTACAGCAACAAAAATTAAAAATCAATTGTTTTATTTAGTCTGAAAACTGTTTATTAATGTTAAGAGCCTCATTGACTAAAGTCCAAATAGTTATGTAGAGCTGTGAATTTGCATCTATTTGCCACGTCCCCATGTTTGCTTATTGACTAAACTCTGTGAAGTGCCGAATAAGCGACCAGTTCAGGCATTTACAATAGTTGCGAACTTACGGAGTTCTTTGCATCTCTTTGTGTGAGCATACACAGGTAATTCTACTATTCATTAGTGGACGAGTGTGTTGAAGGTGCAAATATAACTAGGTGTACTGCTCTGAATTCACCTATTTCACTTCAGACTGGCAAATTGGGGGATGATGGCAGGTCTCCAGTGTGGAATAAGGTGACTATTCATTCAAATATAACAACGGTGACTGTGGCTAAGTAACAACATGACCTAGGGACAAGGTGACATAGAAATAGAATATTCAAAGAATACAGTTAGTGAGACGGTGTGAGACTGACATCACTGCCCTTCACTTATTGAATTCACCTAACTCCTCATGACTTTTCAACCTACTTCTATCTGCCTGACTATGCCAGACTACGCATGTGACAGCAATCACCACTGTCCACCTGTTCGACAAGTGTATGTATGTATGTATGTATGTATAATTTTATTTATAAAGCACCACAAATTTATGCAGCACTGTACAATTCAGCAATACAAATATAATACAGACACGGGAAAAGTGCATTGTACAATACAATACAAGTATGATATCACAAGGATACTTCACTTTAAAAGGGCATTATAGTGCCGATATAACTGCACTCATACATATAAAACTCCTTTATACTAATTGCTGACACAAAAAGTTAAAAAAGTTCAGGGAAAAAATTATACTTGCATTTTGCTTTCCTTAATTAGTTTTCCTGAGAGCTGACATTTTCTGCCCCCTGCTCCTCCTCTTCTTTCTGTTCTGCAAGTCAGGCAACATGAGAAGAAAAAGCTGCCTGACTGCTATTGATTAAGCAGTGTGCTGACCTTTTTACCACATAAATTAAGCTTGTTTACAGGAGATTACAGGGGGAAAGATAACTTGTGCTCATGTACTAAGTAGTAAGCAGAGTACGTTTTCATGAAAAACTGGCCAGTACACATCATACACACATTTCCTGGTGCAGGAGTTTATCAATGCTGCAAACTCAATCATTCTGCGTCACATGAAACAACTACTGGGGAGAAATGCTTCTCACTAAGGTATAGTACTGCATAGTGTTGGAGTTATATATGGTAATGGTAATTACTGATAACATAGTTACACTGACTCACAAATGACAACACACAAGTAAGGTGGGAAGGAGACAGTAAGTAACATACAAGATCTATAGGAAAGACTGACCTCTAGAGGAAGATGGTTATTACAGATTAGAAGTAGATAACATGAGGCTTAGAAGCAGACACCTGCTGGTGGATGGGAATAGAGCTAAGGACCCAGGAAAGGAAATATGATAATGTACATACAGTGGTACCTCGGTTTTCAAACGACTTGGATTTCAAACAAATTGGTTTTCAACCACGAAATTCGAGAAAATTTTGTCTTGGAATCTGAACAAATATTTGGAACTCAAACACCCGAGATGAGCAGAATGGCATTCGCAGCATCAATACAAGTCAATCTGCGATTGGATTTCTTATGGGATAAATTGTTTTGGTTCTCAACCAAATTTGGTTCTCAACCGCACTTCCAGAACGAATTGTGGTTGAGAACCAAGGTATCACTGTATTGTAACAGTTTTGAGTAAGATTCAGACAGGAGAGGAGAGGAGTTTGTTCTGTGGAACAGTGCAGCAAGATGGAGTGAATGAGTTCCTGAAGGGTTGCTCCACACTTATCCAGCTAGCTTTGGACTTCATAAAGGGGGAAACTTGGTAAAAGACAGTTCTTCAGACAGAGCTGATTGCACTTAATTTAAATATAAAAGGCAAAAGACACTCTAAAGGCAAGAAACTTGATTACAAGTGTTCCAAGAGGTGAAGGATCCTAAGGACTGGCTCTGGAGAGTCTAGATAGATTGGCAGTGGGAGACCTGTGTCCTGAATATCCAGGTAAAGGGGAACTAAACCTAAACCATTCACTAATCTGGGATTAACTCTCATGTCCATCTACATCTACTGCATCCACATAAGTATGTGCCCATAGTACCTGACTGAAGTTACAACTGCAGGACTATGAGAAGGATCTGACAGAGTCACATGGGAAGTAATGATTTACTGCCAAGGGGGTCACAGAGTACAGATTCAGGATGCATGTGGATTTTACAATCATCTAATCAGCATCAGTGATTTGTTACCAGAGAGAAAGGATAATTCTGTCACAGTGCGTACCCCAGTGTTTTTCAACCTTTTTTCTTCAGGGGAACCCTTTTGTGTTGTCAGATTTCTGGCGGAACCCCTAAAGAAACCCTGATTTCTGGCGGAACCCCTAAAGAAACCCTGATTTCTGGCGGAACCCCTATAGAAACCCTGATTTCTGGCGGAACCCCTAAGAAACCCTGATTTCTGGCGGAACCCCTAAAGAAACCCTGATTTCTGGTGGAACCCCTA
>WMED01021285.1:0-11949 GCA_019650415.1 Pipa parva
ACCTTTGGAATTCTTTACCCCTTTGTCTCAGACAGGTACATTCCCTCTCCACCTTGAAAAACAAATTGAAATCCTGTCGGAGCACTAGCACTGATTCTTATTCATTTTATGTATAATTTTTATATTTAATATCTGTATACCGTATATATTGTATTTATCTATATCTATTTTGATCTATTTATTGGTATTTATGGACCTATGGCTCCACAGCTCTTATTGTCCTGTGTATGTAAGTCTTCCTCCCACTTAGACTGTAAGCTCCTTGGGGCAGGGACCTCCAACCTTTTGTGTCAATCACTACCTAGCACTTAATTTGATGTACCCTTGTTATATTTTACTTGTATTGTTTAATGCACTTTTCCCTTGTTTGTATTGTACTTGTATCGCTGAATTGTACAGCGCTGCGTAAATTTGTGGATACACAATGAAACATATCAAGAATAAATACTAGCATGTAATGAAGCAGTCTAAACTCCAAATAAAGTCCAACTGTAGTTAAATATTCTTAAAAACATTTGACAAGATTTTTATCTTTAAGCAGCTATTTATTCTATTTTGTATTTATTTTCTTATTTAATTGGCACCTATAGACAAATAAAGACACTTTATGTTACTGCACTTGTTACCCTCCTATCTGTTTGTGTAAGTCTTCCTCCTATTTAGATTGTAAGCTCTATGGGGCAGGGACCTCTTGTTTCAGTCATGGCTTGGCAGTTAGAGTGATGTATTTTCTTGATTTTATGCTTGTAATTTACTTCCCTTGTTCTTTGTTACACACTTTTCCCTTGTCTGTGTTATAACTGTATTGTTGGATTGCACCGCGCTGAGCGGTGCTTTATAAATAAAAATACACATATATATGGATAAACAAGGTAAAGACCAAGGAAAGGTGAGTGAAAGTATGTATTCACTATAACTGAGGGACTACTATCACCCACAAACAGCAGATAAATTTGGGATGAAAAGATTATATAGGATTCTGGAGGGGATCTTAAAGATAAAATGACCTTACATATCTCACTTACAGTATATTATACTGTATAAACACTTTCTGGAAAATCGGCTACATCGGATGTTGGATTTTAAACTTATGACCATGTTTGTCAGAAGAAATTAAAGAGGGGTAAATTACAAGCAGAAGATCTTGGGAAGGGAAGTCTGTTTGCAACTAGAAGGTTATAGGTAGAATCCTCATTAAGAGAACCTTATACAAATTAATGTATGCTAATAGTTGTTATATTTTTAATTATGTTGATTCCCTGAGTGAAGAATAATATGATATCATTATTTTTTTAATAGAACGCACTAAGTTAATGCACATACATTGCCATCTTGTGGGAAGAAGAACTGCAAGACTTTTTGTACTTGTGTTAGTGCGTTGCAATCCTGTGTTATCGTTTTCAGATCACTGTAATGGATATTAAGGGGCTTATTGACTAAAGTGAGAATTCCATGGTCGAATTCTCAAACAGCAGATTCCCATAGCAAATCCGCTACTGTAACATTACTATAGTAAATGTCAATCACTACCCAGCACTTAATTTGATGTATCCTTGTGATATTTTACTCGTATTGTTTAATGCACTTTCCTTGTTTGTATTGTACTTATATCGCTGAATTGTACAGCGCTGCGTAAATTTGTGGGGCTTTATAGATAAAATTATACATAGTAAAGTTGCGACTGCAACAATATTTCCGTAATGCAGTCACACCTTTAACTGGCGAATTCACACCTTTATGCAACAATTCAGACTTTAGCCAATAACCCCCACAATGTATATAGTGTTGTCAACAGTGTTTTCACCCTCAGGCTAGATTCACACTAGCGCTGTTATGCGCAGTGTATATACGGAAGAGCCGCAAACGCCAAGGGAGCGTTTACACTATACTGGGTATATACAATATAAATGCGCATCTAGAAAATACACCTAGACTGAAATACGCCAGCATATTCTCTAGAAACAAGATTCTAAATATGCGGCGCATTTACACCCATGGGCGAAATTTATTAAAATCTGTAAAATTACCGAAATTGCAATATCGAATGTTTTTTTACCGATCGCCAATATTGATATTGCAATATCGAAAATTTCAGCCATTCTGCCATTGAAATCAATGGTTCTGCCGAAATTCGATATCGCGATATCGGTAAAACTTCCAATATCGCAATATCGTAGAAACTGTTCGATATCAATGTCATCGCTTTTAATAAATTTCGCCCATCCCTGCGTACAGGATTTTATACAAGTATGATAAAAAATGGTGATATAGTCTTGCAGAACATTCTTGAAACCACGTTTAACAAATTATGCCCAAGCAAAAATGACTTACCTTTATTGCTTCCCTTAACATTTCCTTGATACATTGTTTTCTATCCAGAGAAGTTTCTTCACCTTTTACAAACACATTACATCTTACTTTCAGAAGTAAAATTAAATCCTCTTCTCTTACCCAATTGCTTGGATTATGAACAGACTAAAAATCTACAGGTCTAGTTCTGTAATTACTTCCTCTTGTTTAGTTACTACACTTCTTACAACAGGTAAGTGACTAGCACAATTTTAAATGCTTTGGGACAAAGTCCTTTGCTATTTTGTAGCATTTCTATATTTTAGCTAATGATTTTCCCTGTTCCACACTTCTCATCTTGCGCCTGCCTAGAGTGATTTTTCTTTTCAAAGTTTAGCAGAGAAACCGTTAATATCAGTAAATTAGTTTAAAACAATAGACTAACAAACCAGGATTTCCCCTCTGAACCCGACAACCTGCTTTAGGCAAGAAACCAATCAGCTCAGTCACTTGCAGATTTTCCAGAAGATGGAAGATCTATGGTAATCCACAAGCGAACAATGCTACAATCAGTATTAACCCCTCTACGGGGCCAGATGATAAATTATTGTCGTGGCGCTGCGCCACAACCCGTACAGGGCCAGATAAATCATGGTTCCGTATCATGGCGCAGCGCCATGACAAGTACGTGGGTGATGGTTCTGTGTCATGGTGCTGCGCCATGAAACACACGCGGGTGATGGTTCTGTGTCATGGTGCTGAGCCATGACACACACGCGGGTGATGGTTCTGTGTCATGGTGCTGTGCCATGACACGTAGCGAAGGGGTTAATTATATAAACAGGATATCTCAGAGCAAAAAAATGTGTTTAACACTCCATTTAGTTGTGTGTTAAGTCACAGACTGGTCTGTTCCTTTAAAGCAGCGGTTCTCAACTTGGGGGTCACACAACCATCTCACAGGGGTTGTGAACTGCTGTGGAGCCTGGTAGTGATTGCAGGTCCCTTTTTAGAAGGGTTGCTGCGTGGTGACTTCGGCTCTGAACATCATCACTTGATGCGCATACGTGATGGTTTCGCTAAAACGTCATGACGTGACATGCGTACGTGATAACGTTGGGCCTGAACGTCGGCACGTGATATCAGCGCCGGGGGACGCGGTCTCAACAAGGTGGAGAAGCGCTGTTTTAAAGAACGTTTCCCATTGCCTAGTCTAGATAACAGTATGAGTGGATGTCTCTTTCTTAGTACATGGCATCTCCAGCAATTGTTCTCAATATTATAAATACATCTGGCAAGCTCAATAGGTTCCCAATTGGAAGATGATTATCATAACATTTTTCATGTATGCTTATTCTTCTGGAGTAGGTTCCCATTGAAATAGCAGTGCACCTGTTCTTTCCTCTTAAAGTGAACCTGTCACCTCAAAACTTGAATAGTAAAATTAGGTTGTACTCATAAAATAAACATTTTTCTTCTTTCTGGAGTCTGGTTGGTCGGGGCTACATGATGACTGACATTATAGCTCATCCGAACAGATCCCTGCTAGATATTGATTTAATGGATCTGATTGGAGGAACTTCAATGTCAGTCATCCTTTTAGCCCCACCCACCCCAACTTGAGAAAGAAAAGTCAGACTGACAGGGAAGATGAGAGAGAGAAACTCTGTATAAAGGTACATTTTTAATACATATATATTTACAATAAACATTTATTTCATTAGTACAACCTAATTTAGTATTTGTTTTGAGGTGACAGGTGCACTTTAAGTTAATGACACAATCTTAACTGCAAAGCAAACTGGTTTGAAAAGCAGAAACCTGAGTTGATATTTCTACCGTGTGGGCTATAGTTGGTCAACAAATGATTATTTTGAGTGATCAGAATTGAACAAATCGGCACGTGTTGGCCTTTTTTTTTATTAAGATCAGTCCATGTATGTAACTGGGCAGTAAGGAATATGTATCTTTATTAAGAAATAGAAACATGATGATACGATCAAAATGTTTAACCTCTGCTGCAAGGACACAAAATAAATAAAATACTGATCAAATGCAAAGTAATTAGGTCTGATACAAAAAGCTTATGTGTAGTTTGTCACACGTTTAACCCACACGCATCCCAATCACCATGAGCTTCTTCTACTCTTCCATACCCTTTCCCTGCAACCCCAGTAGCTCGGTTGCAACCACTTTAATAAAGAAACTGTCTATGTTTCTAACAAGAGTCATTATGTCTGTAATATATGCAATTTGCCTGAGGGGAGTGAATTTAAAACTAAACCTTAAATAATTATTCTCTGCTGAAACAACAGATTATTTGTGGAAAATGGGCCATTCGTTCAAACATAATCTCACAGGACTCCTAAAAAATTCATCATTAAACTAATAAAAGCTTGTTCAAATTGCCACAGTAACTGAATGAATATGTACGCACACGTGTAAAGCACTGAATCTAAGTGCCATGCAGTCCTGCAAATAAGTCAAACACAGCAGGAAGTAATTCCCAAAATTAAATGCCAACGTGAGGTGAAATATACCGCATTTTCTGGACTATGAGCACACCGTCACACATAAAAACACATTTACACACAGTTACACATGCACACGCTGTCACACACCCACACAATCTCACATATACACACTCAGTTAAGTGTTGCACCATGTTAGCCATCTTGTCTTTACATATACACATCGTCACATGCACATACTGTCACACATATGTCATACACATGCACACACTGTCACACATTCTCACACACAGACTGAAATCTCTCCTGTCATTCAGATATTTGCTGCTTCTTTCTCTGCCTGCTCTGACAATGTCACCGACACATTGGCCATTGTCCATTGGTGATGACTCACTTAGGGCAGAGGAGAAGGCTAGGACAAGGCAGAAATCCTGTTATGCTGGGGGAAGCCGTTAGAGGTGAGGAGGAGGTTGAAAGAAAGCTGTTCAGTGCAGGGGATGGGAGAAGTACTGGATTAGGAACTGTGGGGGAGCTGAGCATGCAACTAACTTTCAGAACACAAGACCCACTGGTTTTTAAATTGTGCTTTTACCATTTAAAAAGTGTGTTTAATATTCTGAAAAATACAGTAATTAGTTTGCTTCTAAGGAACATAACCCTGCATATTTAGCAGGTAGGGAGCTGTTCTTAGACAGGGCCTTTATTCAGAAGGAATATTTTATTATCTAGGCAATCTGAAATACATTTTCAGGTCAAAGGGATACAGGGTGCATTATGGGAACAGAGAAAGATTAAAGAGGCTTGTTGACATATTGTCAGGAATAGTACTTATTCACAGTCTTTGGCCCCCGCCGACACTCCTCAAGGAATTTTGTTTGTTCCACTTGAGTTCTGTATGGAGGTACTAAGTTCTGTTCATTTCTCAAAACAAGCTGGTCATCCTGGAATTTCCAAGACATTAGACCTTCTTAACCATTCTCTATGGTGACACACAAAGTTGCCAGATGCAAAGGATTTTATTGCCACCTGCACCACTTGTTCTCAGTCCAAGTCATCCCAGAATCTCCCATGTGATCAGCTTGTTCATTTTTACCCATTCCAAATATTCCTTGGACTCGTATTGCTATGGACTTTTGGTTGACCTACCCCTTCTAACAGCCATACCTGTATTTGGGTAGTTACCGATTTAGCATGATGTCCTATTTTGTTCCTTTACAGAAGATACCATCAGCTAAGGAGCTTGCTCAACTATTCATCAGACACATTTTCCCACTTTCATAGGATTCCCCAAGAAATTGTCTCCAATAGAGTTTCTCAATTTATTTTGCAATTCTGGAGAGCTTTTAACAAGGTAATAAATGTCAAGTTACATTTTTCCTATGCACACCACCCCCAGTCTAATGGAAGTACTGAAAGGACTAATCATGCTCTAGAACAAAAATGCTTTGTTTTATTTCTGAGTACCACAATAACTGGTTTGAGCTTCTCCGTTGGGCAGAGTTTGCTCAAAATTATGTCCCATGTTTCTACACACATTTTTTCTGTGTCAATGGGTGGAATCTTAAAGCCTTTCCTTTTCCTCCAGCTCAAACTTTTGTTCCCGCAGTAGATAAAGAATTACAAATTTTCTCTTCCATCTGGCAAACTGCTCAACAAAACCTCACCAGAGCAGCCCAGACCCAGACCCAGAAGACATTTGCCATTCATTTTTAAGGTTGGAGATAAGGTTTGGATTTCTACCAAAAACATTTGGCTATGGGTGCCCTCCCTAAAGTAAATTAAAAACAAACGAAAATCATCAACAGGGGCAATAGTTTATAGAGACCTAGTAGCCCATGGCAACCAATCAGCAATTGGCTTTCAGAATTTTATTTTCTCTGTACCAGTGAATTCTAACAGCTGATTGATTGTTAGAAGTTACTAGACCTACTTTAAGACTGCCCTGTTGAATTCCACTGAAACACTCTTGAAATCAGACTGTTCTGTAAAGATTTTCCTTTAAAACTATCTCCTACAAATCCTCACAGTAGTCTTTTTTTTTCTAGCACAGTATTTTCATTGTTATTTGCTGGTACATGGTTGACATTAGATTCAAAGCAGTCAATAATGTTTTGCGATTCCCCATCACTGGATAATTGTCAGCTACTTTTCTAATCCATGTGTTGATTATGTTTTGCTGAAAAGAATCAACAGTCACTTGACTTTGGCTAAGAACCGACTGCCTTGATCACAGAAAACAATCAAGAGTACAAAAATGTTTCACCACAGCTTATTCTGCAAGAAAAAGAATGAATAGAAACCTGATTGTTATCTAATCCTATTCCAGTTTATATGTGTATTTTAGAAAAAAACCATTTTAAGCTAGAATAGTAGAAAACATTTTTATGGCGTACCCAAATTTTCTGTTGTGTAGACTGACAAGACTATTCCTTGTGACAGCTATGATCGTTAACTATTTCTTTCAATTGTTAAGACCATTTTAATCAACAAAAGATGAAGGGGAGATAGACCGAATTGGTGAAATGCATTAAACTCTGAAAGACTGCTCTTGGGGGGGTTATTCACTAAGTTGCGAATTCGAATGTCGAATTTTAAAACAGCAGATTCCCATAGCAAATCCGTGACAATTTCCCCATTGTAAAGTCATGACAATTTTTAAAGTTAAGATTGCGACAATTTTCCCATAATAAACTCTCGACTGCGACAATATTCTCATTATAAAGATGCGACTGCAAAAGTAGCAGTAACAATATTCAGAAGCTTACATTGTCTTGTCTACAGGATTACAGACAAGTAAATAATTAGATGACTTCAAACTGTACTTCATTCACAGGGTTGCGCTGGTTAGAAATATTAAAAAAGCCTTGTCGCAACCTTCCACACCCTCAAATGCATGATCATGCCTAGATAAGAACTGCGGGGATTATCCTCTAAAGTTGGAATTGTCACATTAAGATGTGAATTCACCAGCTAAAGACGGTCGCAATAGACTGCTACTGTCGCAGTCGCATCTTTATAATATTGTCGCTGTCGTGACTTTACAATGGGAGAATTGTCACAGTCGTGGATTTGCTATGGGAATCCGCTATTTGAGAATTCGACAGTCGAACGGACTTTAGATTTATTTGTCACTGAATAAGTACAGTACATACAAATAAGTGAAATTTCAGAAGCGTCAGCAAGATAAATAAAACCAATATAGTAATAATATGACATATATGATAATAAATATAAATAATATATAAATAATAACCCTGTGTCTTTATCTCACACTTTCATTCCTACCTCAACTCCAACCTCTCAGATCATTCTGAGAGGCTCTTGCTCTCACTCTTATGTGGTTATTCCAAAGTGGTGGCTGGGAACAGGTCATTGTTTTTTTTAGGCCAATTGGAATAATGAGTGCATAAGGATTTGTTGCAGTACTGTGACAAAGTTGAGTGGAGGTGGCACGCTTGTTTGGTGGATGGTAATTCAGCAGAAAAAGATGTAGACTAGACAATGAGATGACAATCCAGGAATGTGGGGGGTGTCACTATGATGAACCCAAAGGTAATGAAAAAGTAGGTAAAATGGTAAAATAAAAAATACAAAAACTACATGGATGAAACGCAGTGAAAGGCATTTGGACACTTTTTAAATATGCAAGTACAGTGGGTGTAGGAGGACATTGAGTTGATGCAGCACCAGTCAGAACTAAATGTAGTTCATTTTAGAAAAAAACAGCCACTTTTTATGTTTGTGTAGGGAATGATTTGCCAGTCATTTATGAGAGCTGAATATTTTGAGATCCATTAAAAAGAATAGATTCTATCTGCATCACATTTAAATTGGTATTTTTTTTTTATTTTGGGATGTCAACCTTTCAGTCTCATGGGGATGAAACTGCATAGTCATTATTGCAGATATCGGCGTAATGTGACTGCACGTCAAGTACACAACCCACAAAGAATGAAATTTAAAGTGTATAATACTAATGCAGGGGCAAGCCATGTATTGCGATAACGAATAATGACAGAGGTGCTATCTGCAATGCTTCAGGTAGAAGAAAACCATATATCTACAGTATTTTGGTAGACTGAATTGTGAGCAAAATAATTACTAAAGCTCTTTATGTTTGTATTTTCTTCCTGGTTTTGAATTTTACATTGTTGCAGGTTTAAAGAACTAAAGCTTGTTAGTATTAAAAGTCAATCTTTAGGGGGGAGAGGGATAATACTTATAGATAGGGGTTTTAGGCTCTATCTGACCTCTTCTGCTTTGCACAGTAACGAGATACTCTTCACTGCCTGTTCCAGTGTGATTTTGTGCTTACATCATAAGTTTGCTACTGCACCTGCTCAATTAGCTGAAATCACATAGGAACAAGAAGTGAAGAGGATTACATTGCTGTGCAGATAAGCCGGGGGCTGTGCTGAAGCCTAACGCTAGGTTCAAACTGGCATTTTTATGCACGCCGTAAAACAAAAAAGCTCACCTTGTAAACCTATGGACTCACTTTGTTACAGCCAAACTAGCGTTTGACATGCATACGCTGCGTCTGGGAATGCTGGTCATCGCATTTTTGCTGCTGTACATATGCTGCACACAAAATGCAGCCAGCTAGGAGGAGCCACAAATGCTGAGGGAGCATTCGCACTGTCGGGTAAGTACAATAGGAAAACACCTCTAGAATATACATTCGCCTGAATTTGCCGGAGTATTTTCAGGAGTCACTTTGCTAAAATACGCAGCGCATAAATGCACTGTGTGAACCTGGCCTAAAACCCCTATCAGTCACTATGTACACACCCTCCCCATTTAAGAAACAGCCCCATTACTAACAAGCTTTATTTCTACTTACTTTTGCTGTTGATTCGGGGTATTTGGCACTGTTAAATAAAAGTTAAATAAATGTTTTCTGTCGTATAAATTATTTATTTATTTCCACCCTTCACAATTTAGGGCCAGTTTGTTACTGAAGCTCCTCCCCTCTCTCAGCCACTTCCTGTTCAGTGTTAAGGAATTGACAGGCTGGATAATGCTAAATAACCAATCAGAACCTTTAAGCTGTCATCCACCTTTTTTCTGTTGTTTACCTCTGAAAGGTGTAGTTAACCCAGCAAAAGCAATTGTTAACGAAAGGGCTGAAATATTGACTTTTATATGGATTTGGTCTCTCTCTCATGCTCAAAAATCAGACTAATGTAAGGAATGAAAAGTTTTTCAAAGATAGTGAAATAGTGTTAATATATCAGTGTCGCTATTTTTGCCTATAAGTCAGTATTGGATATTGATCTTTTCTGATAAAGACAATTTTTCTCAACTGTGTTTAAATCAGAGGAATCGAACGTGCAGAGAAATGAAAAACGATGGAAAGTTGTCGATACACAATGGAAATGGTCAAAATAGACTTTAGAAATGTCCCGTTAAGTGTGTTGTAGAACATAGAAATAAAATATGGAATATAAGCCAGAGTAAAATAAGCAATTGAATGTTGTTTTTCCAATCAGAAGAATGAAGGGTAAACGAGAAAACAAGAGAAAAACAACAGTAAGAAGAAAGTAGAAAAGGGAGTCCGGCCAATTAGGGGGAGGGAAGATATGACTGGGAGGTTTGGGGACAGGAAGAGGGTAGCGAGGGGGCGGGCATAGAAGGAGCAGGAGAGGAAAGTAAACAGTCTCCCAACCTCCCTCCCAGTGATCAAGTCTCTGGGCAGAATTTTGTCACAGCATATAGGGCAATGTTCCAAAATGGGGTCAGGAATAGAGTTAAAGGTTAATAGGTCGGAAGTTAAGCCAATGGTACGGATGTGCTAACATAGGGCATTGGTTCCCCATCGAACCAGTGGTATGCAGCTGATCGTGGAGGTGTGTGATTGTGCGACTTTGGATTAAGAACTCATGGGATCATCTATGAAGGAGAGTTCAATTATTCTGAAAGATGTTATGTCAAAATTGTTAATAAATAATGCTGTGGCCTTTCAACCCCAAGAAGAAGAGTGGCTTGTCATTTGTAAAGGGGGGTAAGAAGGTATAAGGTGTAAAAGAACAAACCTGTCCATCAAACCTTCACCAGTCAAAAACATTGATAGAGAAAGGAAGCTAAAGTAGGGATGTGACTTTAGAATAACAACAAAAAAAAGATGGGGAGTGAGAAGCAATCAAAACATAAATCTTTTGTACTTCAATGTACTTTATGGTGTTATGGTTAGACCTATACATTACAGAAGAGATAGAGAGTCCGTGTTAATGTGTGATTTACTACATACATCATTACAGGTTTGATGCGGTTATATGTTTATTTTTTATCTCATGCTGTTGTTTGCTTCAGATTCCCACCATGCACTAAAAATGTCTATTTAATGGAGAGTAAGCTATTTTGCTATAACCTGTAAAATGGAGCCGTTTCTCTTCTGAATTGTTCCAAATAATTTCTACTTAGAAAATGACACCCGTGGACTATATTGGAGAATACAAGCTATAATGACCGGAGAAACTGCAGATACAAAAGTAGCCTAGGCAATGACATAGCAATAAAATAGCAGCACTCAGCACATGGTTATTTACAAAGAATACCTGAAGGCGAAGGTTGTCCTTTAACTACTCCATTTTTAGTTTTCTCTTCGAAGTTCATGACTTCCTTATAGATGAGCTCTGTGAAAGAAAACATTAAATCAATGGTCACACTTCCTTCCAGTGAATAGAATTACTGTACATTCCAGTAAATTCTCACAATTATGTGCAAATAATGTTACAAAATACTAATCTGACTGCCATATCATCAAGCAGAAGACTGACGTAACATTAATAAAAATAAACCGAAATGTGTAAATAGAAATAGGATTACTAAAATCAAATTGCACTAGCAAAAAGCCATGGTGCACGCTTTTATCACGTGCTGCTGAATTGTAGCAATTTGCCAAGTTGTTAGATCTGCTTCATGGAAATATTTTGTAGCTTTGAGATGATCCTGTTTGCTCTGTTGCAATGTTGCATTTTATTTGCATGTAGAGATTACTTAGATTGAAAGCTCTATGGGGCGGAGACCTCTATCCTCTTATTTCAATCATGGCCTGGCACTTAGGGGGTTATTCACTAAAGTCCGTATTGTAGCGTATAGATGTGAATTCGCCAGATAAAGACAGTTGCAATAGACTGCTACTGTCGCAGTTGCTTCTTTATAGAATATATATTTAGAATAGATAGAA
>WMED01021286.1:1604-11949 GCA_019650415.1 Pipa parva
CCCCCCCCCCCCATCCCACGCCACCATACTTTGTTAGTGCTTCGGTTACTTTGCGATCAAAAAATTTGAAAAATAATGATTGATATTTACAGGGAATAAACTCAAAAAGGCCGAAATCGACCTTTTTGCGTTTAGTAAATTTAGCCCATATGTTCTATTCTTTATTTCCTGTTATATGCACCCATATGAGCACACTACATTGACTGGGAAACTAATGCAACAAATTGGGGGTTATTTACTAAAGTCTGAATTGTTGCGTATAGGTGCAAATTTGCCAGATAGACAGTCGCATCTTTATAATGAGAATATTGTCGCAGTCACGGTTTTATTATGGGAAAATTGTTGCAATCTTAACTATAAAAAATTGTTGCGACTTTACAATGGGGAAATTGTAGCCGATTTACTATGGGAATCTGCTGTTTGCGAATTCGACAGTCGAATTTGCACCTTAGTGAATAACCCCTTTAAAGTCTTTAGAAAAGCTTTTGGTAAGTGCAAGCACATCAGGGTGTTTGTTGCACTGATGGTTTGAGGGAACTTTGAGTTTGTTATCTTTTGTTAAGGTGTCGGGTGCCTTTATACTTTATTCACAGATGACTCAACTGTTCTGGATTGAAACACTTGTTGGGTGAAAAATATAAGAATTTTGCAAACTAGGGGATTTTTATTTGATCACCCCCACTTTTGTGCGCTTCTATTTCTTAAAGAGTTTTCTGTAATATACAGAAGTGAATGTGAATGAAAGATCCAGAGGGAATGAAATATTGGCATTTCCAGTAGGCATGCAACAGTGCCAGCTCTAAATGGCATGTGATTCTCTCAGCATCAGTAGCTAAACAGTGCCAAACAAACCCTGAGGGATGATCCATTAGCAACAGTATATATAAATCACTGATTGTCATGTATGCTTTAACCCCACATCACTCTAGTCAGTTCACTCTGTTTTCCTCTGTTAGTTTAACCTTTAAATGCTGCAGTCTACATGTTTTCTCTTCCTCGGTCTGTGCTACCATATAATGAAGCAGTGATCATGAATCTGCTAATTTACAAAGACATATGCATTAACCTGCCTTTTATCAAGAGCACCAGTGTCCAATAATCTGTCCTTGTAGTTCTTGTCGCACATGTCCTGTCATCTAGTCCCACAGCAGGTTCTATGAGCCTGTACTTTCACTAAAGTATTAGCGCCATAATTGATTCAAACCAGATTCAAACCAAAACACAAATCTGCATTTTCCCCACTCTCTCAGATAACTCATTTGCTTTTAATTTAATAAGAAAATGGTGTCATATATGACACCATTTTTATAAAGTAATATATTTATTAGAAGTCTGAAGAAGAAGCCTGGATGTGCCCACCATACATACAGTCTAATTAGTTTTAGTGAGATGTTATTTTTATATGGAAACACTGGGCCTGTGCACAGTATGACTTAATACTACTAGAGTACCATAAGTCCTGAAGAGAGGGAAAAAGACTGCCTACTAACCACTGTGGAAAAGACTGCCTACTAACCACTGTGGAAAAGACTGCCTACTAACCACTGTGGAAAAGACTGCCTACTAACCACTGTGGAAAAGACTGCCTACTAACCACTGTGGAAAAGAGCGATTTTTAAGTATATTAAGTATATGCATTTCAAGAGAAAAGAGGTTCCGGCACTCCCACCGGTTAAAAACAAAAATTTATTTAATTAGCAGTAAAAGCAGGATACATGAAGTAATATGATAGGGGCCACTATCTGCTTTTAATTGTTTGTGGATTTACTTCATGTATCCTGCTTTTACTGTTAATTAAATAAATTTTTGTTTTTAACCGTTGGGAGTGCCGGAACCTCTTTTCTATTGTATTCAGCAGTCTTGGCATTGTTCCAGAGCACCCTGTTTTTTCATTAAAGGATTTTTCACATGGACTACCCATGGGATTGAGCATACCGACCAATCTATTTCTTCATATGCATTTCAAGACCAAGAAACTGTATCATGAATTTTTTATTCTTATCTACATAAGGCGGCGTTTACTTATTTCCTAGTTAGAGCCCTTTAGTGAATATAATCAAAAAATATAATAGAAAAACATTCAGTGAAATAAACCATTTTAAGTAAATAGTTGTGCGGAAAAAAACCTTTCCATGGAATTATCTCGATTTCAGCATCAACACCTACAAAAACATGGTTTACTCTATGTTATTTACAAAACTAAATGAAGACAGTCTTGTTTAACACACAAACCATGCAATGTTTTGTCATTTTATCTTTATACAATAGTTTACACAGTGGCATTATTGGAGATAACTGTAGCATAATATTAATAACCTCTAGAAAAGAGGACAGTTTTCAGAAGTTAAACGGTGACGTGGGCTTAACCAAATCTGCCAAAAACAAAAATTATTGATTACCCTATTTTCAAGAAATGAAATATTGAATACATTAATGTTCAATCAAAATAGATATCAGAGGATCTCAAAAGCAGAGCTGTTGTATCACATAAGACTGGAATATCACATTAAAAAAGGATATCTAAAAGCCATTAATGGCTCTTCGGGCACCATCTGCACTGTATATCATCAGTCTGCACTAAATAAAACCCTGAAAAAATACTAATTGTGGGATTAATTGACACTTACCCCACTACCATTAAAACAATAATATAACTGCCCACCTGGCTTTTCCTAAATACCAGCTGGATGTTCCATTGCTCATAAATGTTTAGTTTAATTTCCACTACTTAATCCCCTCTGATTCTGTTACCTAAGCTGCTTCCTTGTCCAATTACACTGTCAATGTTCTTTATCTTGTTGTTGATACAGAAGTCTGGTTCTTATATCCAGCATATCAGCTGTAAAAAATGGAATAGGGAGTTTCATAGGGATAGGTTACTTTCCTACCACTTCTTTTGAGTTTTAGAACACAGGCAGACATCTTTACACATAACCTTAAATTAAATTTGTTTCTTAGTAATTGAAAGTCATCCCCTGGACTAAATAGCTTTCAATCATTGCTGGACAAGTAACAGTAACTAAAAGGTTCAAGACAAGGTGTCTTTCTGTGAAAAGAAGGTGACATTTGTGATACACCATAGGGTACTTAATTGTTTGGGCTGAAAATGATGAAACTCACCCACCCATCTGTATTACTGATATAAGGTGGTACTCACTCATGTGATTATGTATATACAATGACACATATTTTTATTTCTTTTGTGACAGACTATCACACAGTCACCCTCTATTTCTACATTTTTAGAATAATGACAATAGACACCCTAAGCTCTTTTCAAATCCAATAAGATCAGCAGCTACAGAAAGCATTTGGATTAGGTGGCTGCCAATAAAGAGGGTTCCATTAGTACCTAAATATACAGTAAAAGTTCCTTTACTTTTATCATCAATGGCTTCAATTCATCCAATGAGAAGTCAAGCCTTTTGTGACTGCAGGTGAGGAATTTGCATCTAGTAAAAGGAATTTGGATTATACACTTACTGTATTTATTAAAAAAAACTGTCAATGTATGGAGCAGCAGTTTCTAAAACCTGCTTCTTTATACAAGCCACTTCAAAAGCGAATATTCATAGCTGCAAAACTGAAAAATGGATTAAGAAATCAAATAAACTCTGCAATGACTTATCTACATGTATAAGCATTTTTGTAGGAATGATTTGTGGTCCTGTTTCATAGCTATGTTTGTTGCCTCTCCACCAATGCAGAAATATTCATAAAAACCAACTCTAAGCAAAAGTGAATATTAAAGCAGCAATTCCACAGAAAGGCGCTGCTCATAAAATATCGCCGTTAGATATAAAAATCAAGCAGGTCTTTCAGACAATGAAGAAGGCAGTAAAGCAAACAATTACTTAGAACAGGAATTACCAAATGCAGGACAAGAAACAAAGGGACAATTAAAGACTTATTCAACAGGCAAATTGTTGAAGGATAAATGTTTAAAAATCTGATTATCGAATAATACAGTGTTTTCACATGGTACATATTTCTTAAATCTAGTCTTTGCTGCAAATCTGTAAAACAAAATAAATAAATAAATCATGGCTTATTGAGATTTGTAGAAGACAAGAATCCCACCCTACATTTCCCATCCCCCGCATATGTCTTTTCCTAAAAGTTCATTTCAGGCGGAGAAAAAAAATCCCAAACACAACCAGTACTTATGCACCATGGGAGACAATAGGTGGGTTTGTTCTTTACTATTTAAGATGCTGCGAGACCAGAAAAAGCATTAGTATATATAGAAACTTGTGACTGTTTCTTAATGTTTCCCTATTGGCAAAGTTCCTATAAATACCAAAAGATACAGCGACACACATTTGTTTTCTGACACTATTTAATACTGTCATTACTTGGGAACCCATGAAGCAAAATACAAATTACAGAGATGAGACAAAACAACTTCATCACTTGGGGAAATTGGGGTATATGAGAACACTGTGAACTTGAATAGGTGAAGAGTTTAGAAGAAATGTCAGTGTATTTATTGGAAACAGAGCCCTATAGATGTTTCTTTACCTGAATAAACTATGTGCACCAAGAAATTCAATATGTATTTTTCCTTTCTCAAGGCTATGGATTCAGATTGGATTACAACGCATACATCATCATTATGCTTGCCGACTGGACGCATGTCTGCCATTCACTTCCTGGCGCATCAATTATGACACAGCGCCTATTTGTCATGTGACTGGTCCACTATATAGCGGCTTATTTAATATCAGCCGCTATACAGGACCTGCAAATCTATAACCACCGGGATTACTGATTGTAGGTTTATTTGGACATTTTCTCCTGATGAAGCAGATGCCAATCAGTGAAACACATCGAGTTTTACGTTTTCTGCATGCTTTTATCTGACTCAGTTTTCTGAGTATAATTGACACTTAATAAATGTGTTTCATTTTAACATGTTACACTATTGGAAGTTTTTCTGCATCCATTATGAGGATATTTATTGTTTGAAACCATACACTACTCTGCATCTATATTTACCGGACACGCTTTAATTGCACTTGGAACTGGGAAGTGTAAGCACAATTGGTGCACCTGTTAATTTACCCATGGTTTGTGGTTCACACACTCCCTAGGGTTGTAAGAATCCTTTACTATAGCCACATTTTCCATTTATCGCTCACACGATTGTGGTATTATTTATTTACATGGGTGGCACTTAGGGGATTTTTTCTTCCCTTGTCTGCGTTCCCTTTCATATCTCAATTTGCGCTTCCAGAGTTCCTTCTTTTGGAAAGTATAACTTCTCTACTATTTCAAGGCTTTCACGGCAGTACGGCCAATGGTGGAGCAACATTCATTCATTTATTTGTGGACTTTATTCATGGGACTTTTTTGTTTAGGTTTTACAATGGGTACATACTGTTGTTATCAATACTATTTATTTTTTAATTTTTAATCTATATTTTCCATTATTCTTTATATTTTCAATTTTTACATAATTTATGCTATTTATGTAATATATTATATCATTCTTGACATATTGTTTTTCATTATTACACATATTCACCTATTTTTGGGCGCTGTACTATTTAGACACTGGTTAGTAGTATTGTAGTTTATTATTACTTCAACCTATCTAGTTAATTACATTAAACACAAAAAAACTGCCTTCCCAACGTGTTACTGCATGACAGTGTATGAGACCCTGGGGCGTTATTCACTATAGTGCGAATTCAACTGGCGAATTCGCAAACAGCGGATTCCCATAGTAAATCCGCTACAATTTTCCCATTGTAAAGTCACGACAATTTTTTAATGTTAAGATTGCAACAATTTTCCCATAATAAAGTCATGACTGCGACAATATTCGTATTCTAAAACCGCAACTGCAGCAGTAGCACTCTATTGCAACTGTCTTTATCTGGTGAATTCGCACCTATATGCAACAATTTGGACTTTAGTGAATAACCCCCCCTCCTGAGTTCAATCCCTGGCATATCCACAATGGTTCTCTGCTTCCTCACCTACCAAGTTTCAATCAGACTTTGAATCCTGGCTAGTCTTTTTTCTTTCTAATGATAGTCCTGCACTTATTATAGGGGACTTTAACTGTCATATTGATGATCCATCTATATCTAATTTACTCCATTTAACTTCCTCTTTCAACCTTTAACAATGGTCTAACTCTAGCACCTACAAGGACAGTCATTTTGTAGTTTTGGTCTTTACAAAAAATGCTTCTCTTTCTGCTCTTTATTTCAGTCCTTTTCCTCCCTCAGTTAACTTTTCAATCTCACACTCACAGCCTCTCCACATCCATGGCCAGCTCTTATCCTGATGTTTAGTCTAATTCATATAACACCATTCTATCTACAACTATTGATGTGTTTCCCCCTTGCAGACTCAAACCAATTCGTATTAATTATTCTTACCCTTGGCTGATTTATTAGATCCTGCATATGTATTGCAGAACGTATGTGGAGGAAATCCTGTTCGCAGGCAGACTTTGTGCATTACAGGTTTTTGCTCTCGTGCCCTAACTCCTCTCTCTACCAGAATAAAACAAATCCCCAACATCTATTTTGCATATTCAACACTTTTCTATGTCCCTCACCCTCAGACACTCAAGTCACTGCACATTCCCCACAAGATTTTGTTGACTTCTTTAAAAACAAAATTGATAATATCTACAATCTGATTGCTATTCCTCATGACAACACAGAGATAATTTTACCTACATCACCATCTGAGTTTCTGAATTTTGTCCTTCAGCTAAGCAGTATGAAGTTTCACAGCTTCTCTCTTCTGTCTCTATTGTCACAACATGCTTGCTTGACCCCATGCCTTCTTCTTTATTTAAGTGCTGTGATTCTGCCCTTGTACCAGCTCTAATGTACCTGTTCAACTCTTCTCTGTTTTCTGGAATTTTTCCTTCTTCATTTAAACTCATCCTAAAAAAACCTACACTGGACTCTGCATGCCTCTTTAACTACCATCCCGTCTCTATCCTGCCTTTAGCTTCTAAACTTCTGGAACATCTTGGCTGCACCCACCTTACTAGCTAACTGCATTCCTACCACCTCTTGGACCCTCTGCAGTCTAAATTTTTGCTAGGGCACTCTATGGAGATTGCTCTGTGTAAACTTGCAAATGATCTCCAGGTTGACAAAGGTCACATTTCTATTCTAATTCTCCTAGATCTATCCACTGCATTTGATACTTTTGATCACTCGTTTCTAATCCAAGTTCTCCATGTGCTTGGTGTACACAATCAAGCTGCATCCTGACTGCCATCCTATCTTTCTGATTGCTCCTTTTTTTGTCTTCCATGCTAATGACACCTCTTCTCCTATCTCAATTGGGGTTGGGGTATCTCAAGGCCTCTACCAGGAAAATTCTCTCTGCACTTTAAAAACTAAACTGAAATCCTTTCTTATGGAACACTAGCACTGATTGTTATGTATAAATTATATCTTATATTGTATACTTAAGTAGCTAACAGGCTATTTATGCTTATTATTGGTATTTATAGACCGGTGACCCAGCACATTGTTACACTTCTTATTTCCATTCTATCTGTGTATGTAAGTCTTCCTCTCATTTAAATTGTAAGCTCTATGGGGCAGGGACCTCCTTCCTCTTGTTTCAGTCATGGCCTGGCACTTAAAGTGATGTATCTTCATGTATTACTGAATTATACAGCGCTGCATAAGTTAGAGGCGCTTTAAAAATAAAATTATACATACTGTACATATGGACTGAATAAACAATAGCAATCACTACCGATGGTGCAAATCAGCAGTAGTATATGAAGTATTCATGGATGTAATTTTATGTTCTCAAAGACCGTAATCCTCCGTCACATAAATTATTTACTATTTGTACCTGGAAAAAGTCCAGTTTTTATTGGTCCAAAAGCAGGTGTGTGCCTACCAGCTTAAAGGCCACTCTCAAAATATTCAACTTGTCCTCTTGTAAGGACTAAGCAGCCAAGTCAGGTGCAACTGAGTGGGAGGCACCACTACACAAAAAGCTAAGCAGACTGAATGGAGAGCAACTATACAGCATTAAACAGGATTGGACACCACTATGAATTCTGCAGTAGTAGTAAGAGGTACTAAGAGAGGTCAGATAGTCTGGGTAAGCAATAGTCTGGCAATTCACAATACAGGGTGCACATTAATGCAGGATGAAGAAATTTTCCACTAGACAATACAGGCAATTATACAAACACATAATCCAAATAACAATCTGGGTTATTAAATTATAAAAATGGGCATTAAATCACTCACTAATAACCCATAGCTCAGGCAATTTGGGTGTGTCCAAGGTATGTTTATAAAAGCCTCCTCTGTTCACTTACTGGCTCAAAACTCACAAAAGATTAACCTATTCCACTGGATCACCTAATACTTATTTACTAGCTGAGCAACTAACAAACATTCATGAATACTATGACCTAATTGCATACTTTCAAGGTAATGACATTGCATCATGGCTATCAACTTGTGTAGGTAAAATCAGGTAAATTCATCAACAGAGCAAATTTTAAAGAGTTCTAGTAACCTACAATAACCAGTCAGTTGTTCTCTGATATGTTGTATTAGTATTGTTGTTTCCTTATACTACTGACTGTTGATTGGTTGCTGTGGGCTACTAAACCTCTGTAAACAATTGTCCCTGTTGATAAATTCCCATTCATATCTGTTACAGGAAGAGCTTCTTCATCTAGAAATACAATAACGGAATTATTTAAAGTACAAAACATAAGGCTAGGTTCACACTAGCATATTATGAGCAGCACTCTCTTGGCGTTCACATTACTTCCTATGCAGTCACATTTTGGGCGCAGCATATCATATGCCGGCCAAAATGTGACCCAGCATATACACATCACACGCTAGTGTGTCCAGAAATAGGTGAGCATTATCGGCTTGCATTGGGCAATTTTTTTTTACACTAGCGTATTATGCACTGCACATAATACACTAGTGTATACCTACCCTAACAGCCAGTTAAACATGAGTACATGCATGGCCTTGACTAGATTCCAAAATAAATCTCTTCTAGGGAGAAACTCTTTATATTAAATGATAAACAATAAAGAAACAATTTCAGTTGACAAATATCAGCCAGTTACACATGAGTAAATACATGGCCCTATTTGGAATTAAATTATACCATTTGATAAATTTAGGCTGCAGGCCAAAGGCACAGAATCAAAATCAGACAAAATCCATTCAGACTAATCAGGAGATTATATCTGCCTCAAAAAGAAAAAGACAACAGTTGCAGCAAAATCTGTGCAATTAATGCAAAAAGAGCTTTTCAGCAATTTTACTAATAAAAAACATTTTATTATACAGCTATGGAATTTAATTAAATATTTTCTACTATTACCAAAACAAATGAATACTATCACTATATTTCATCATGCTCTGGCATCTGCAGACAGTGGATACAGATAGTGTTCCCCAGCACCATACACCTATATATCTAATGTTATACAGCTTATTTCCTTAGGGTTTTATTACAGTAGACTACATGAAGTAGTATAGTCATCTTCACAAAAACAATTAAATGTGGTTGCACCAAGCTACAGTCTGCAGCTACACTTGCTTAGCATGTGCTACTTGGCAAAGAAAAAAAATAGTGAAGAAATAAACATTGTGCTAGTTTTCTAGTAAAAGTTTGTGATATAAATATAAATAGTATCCCACATGACCCACAATCCTCAGTGGTCACCTTAATGGATCAGCACAAATACATAATGTATCTAGGTCAGCTTACTAACTTGTGGCAGTGGATACAACAATTATGGGCACCAGGAATATGTTAAAACATAATGGTAAGGCTTTAATATACTGAATGAAATGGTTCAAACAACAATGTGTACTTGATACAATTTCAAAGCAAATACAAAGTAGATACAATGCTTACAATATGCACTATAGACCTCCTCTGGGGCAATGCATTCGTCATTGGGGAGTGTGGGTATGATTCATCCACAGGGCAGGCTTTGGGGGGGGGGGGGGGGGGGGGGGGGGGGGGGGGGGGGGGGGGGGAACTGAGCCCTTCCATCCACAAGCCCATGTCCTCTTTATCTGAAATGGCTTACTGCACATCAGGAAGGACTAAATGTGTAGGATCCCATAAAGTAAAGTTTCCCACATGGGAGAGCTAAGCACATATATCCTTTCCCAAGCGTACTATGGACAAGGCATCACAGGATCTTAGAGATCACAACAAACTAAAGAAAATTAAGCAAGTGATAAACAACCATTAGGGGATATCCTAAAATCTATAAATATGTAAACTGAGTTAAAGTTTAAAACAGTGTGAACATTTTCCTCTCTTATTAGATCCAAAAGCAAAATAAAACAAA
>WMED01021287.1:0-11949 GCA_019650415.1 Pipa parva
ATCCCCTATACAGTTTCTCCTGTATGTGCTAGTAACATAATATCCCCTATACAGTTTCTCATGTATGTGCTAGTAACATAATATCCCCTATACAGTTTCTCGTATATGTGCTAGTAACATAATATCCCCTATACAGTTTCTCCTGTATGTGCTAGTAACATAATATCCCCTATACAGTTTCTCCTGTATGTGCTAGTAACATAATATCCCCTATACAGTTTCTCCTGTATGTGCTAGTAACATAATATCCCCTATACAGTTTCTCCTGTATGTGCTAGTAACATAATATCCCCTATACAGTTTCTCCTGTATGTGCTAGTAACAGGATATCCCCCTATACAGCTTCTGCTGCTTCAAGAGTAATAAATGAATTAACTTTTTGTTTGAGCTACCATAATGGGCTGTATTTTATCTATTAGAACTCATCAATCTAATAAGGGATTAAGCCAAAGTGTATTCTTATTTAGATCAATGTTCCCTGTGAAATTATCCTCTCCAAAAGGAAAGCTATGTTTTCAGAGTTTGCAGTGTTTAATATTGGAATGACAGATACCCTTCCAACTTCATTTTTAAAGCATCATATGTTCTTTCACTGGCAGAGAATACCATCACTAGACGTATCTGTTCCAGACTTTCTGGTCCTCATCAGTAGAGACCAGATCCAGTATGTGACATGCCATAGACTTGGCTTTCACTAAAGTGCTCATTTAGGATATATAGCCTTGCTGAAGTTCAGTGCAGTGTGTAGTTCAAGTTAGTCCACATAGATCTTTCAACTATCAATGTAGTAAATATGTAATAATGATAGTGATTAAAAATAATACTTTAACATTATGTCCACTGAGGAAGACACAGTTAAATGTAATTTGACAGCTAAATTAATTTTTTCAGGTGTTTTCGCCTTATTAAAAGTCTCCACCATTGGAAAATGAACAGGCCAGTGTCAGTCCCATTCATGTGAAGGCCAATTGAGCATTTTAGACAGTTTTCCTAGGGTAATTAACATCTGCCAATTACTGGGGAAATCATATTTAGAAATTTACTATCGTGGCCTTTTAAGAATAAGTGCAGTGTCTAATATGAAATACCTATTTTTCTGTTTCATAGAGCTTATTACTAAAAATGTATGTGAGAGAATAATTATTGTTATGAATTTCATTTTCACAATGTTACTAAAAATGCACTTGCAAACATAAGATGCCTCTCTGAACCTGAATTTACAAATTATCACCAATCAACACCAATATGATGTGAAGATGTGTACCTTTTACAGCTGAAAAGATACATCATGATGAATAATCAAAAAGTGGAAATAGAAAGGAAGTACACTGTATAAGTAATGGCTACTATCAATTCCTTTGAGTGTTTGTTAATTAAACCACATGGTCATAGTTTATTCCTCACTTAAGTCACATGTGTATTTGTGTTCATTAATAGAATTACTTGTAGTTATACTGTTCTGCTAAGAAAACAGTGCCTTCAAACCTCCGATGGACCAATCCTAATGGAATAGAGTAAAAGGCTTACTTAGCTTTAAATATACATACAGTATATATATATATATATATATTTTTTATACAAACCATTTTAGGTTCTACTAATATTAAGGGATAATCAGAATAATTTCTCACCCACAAATTAATTTGTGGCAATTCACTCATCATGTATGTAGTAATGTCATTTGTGTATATTCAATATTGATGTGATAATTCACATCAATATTGAATATACACAAATGACATTACTACATACATGATGAGTGAATTGCCACAAATTAATTTGTGGGTGAGAAATTATTCTTATTATCCCTTAATATTAGTAGAACCTAAAATGGTTTGTATAAAAAAAAAAAAAATGTACTCCCAAAATGATGTGTCCATCCAAGAAGAATTTGATCTACCTTTTTGTTCACAGTTATGATACAGTTTGATCTGCTACACTATAAATGCCTTTGTGATACAAAACTTTGGTTATTTTTTAATTGGTTAAGTATATATTTTGGTTTGTAATAAAGTTAAACGAATGCCATTGAGAAAAAAACAAACAAGTTTTATAATCCTAAATTCTATGCAGAAGGGATTCATATTAATGTTCAATATGTATTGTGTTTTTAAAACATTATTGACTGTCATGTTTTCATTCATGGTTGCTTATTATGGCTTATGTGCCTAGTCTAAAAATGGTTTTAGGACAAACCACTCTTTCACCCTAGAAATGCTGATTTAGGATAAAATGAAAATGTTAAGCTAGCGGTTCTGTTCCTTAATGTCTATTGTTTGCTCTAGGTCCATTTTACCCTTACACTGTACTAGTCGTTTTGCATTTATTATTCTCTAACAGAATGAGAAACCTTTGCAAACATACGGTATGTGTACTGAAATAAAATTTTTACTGGGTCATCCAAATGACATGATGATGTTCTCCATTTCTGTTCTAGATGATTGTTTTATGTAACAGGGAACACAAATGTAGGCAACCATAAAAATATATTTAACATTCTCCAGCAACTGAACATGTTGAATTGTTTAGAGACAAGCATAAATGAGTGTAGGGATGAATTTGAAGTTATTATACAGCTCAGTGGTATATAAAGTAAGATTAGAAATAAATTAATACAAAATAAATGTTTTCTTCCCAGAACATGCCAAACACAGCATGAGAAACAGGACTTAAATACCACTTCCATACCCAGTTACTGCTTTACACTGATGTAATGATATATTTACTATGATCAAATCGACGATATCAATTCATTTCATCCCATTTCACAGGGATTTCCCTGTACTTTTTGATTTCTCTGATTTACAAATGATTGATAAAAATGTTTCCCTATCAAAATAAATCATTATAGGTAAATATTGGTCTGTTGACAGGGGCACACTTTGCAATGCTTTTCTATGAGGGTTCCTTCAATCAAAGATCAATGTCAATATCGATATCCCGTTTTTAAGGGAAAATATTTTGGACTCAGGTTAAATGATGGACCAGCTCCATAGGGAATAATGCATTTTCGCCATTCAGAGGTTGGAGAATTATTTTGGATGCTAAAAATGATTTTGAACAGCTTAGTAGATAAGAGAAAACAGCGATATCAATAAATACAGGCTATTCCTCATGCATTTACTAGTCAAAAAAGCTGTTCTATTTCAGTAAATGTGCCCTGATATCATGTACTACATACAGATTATTACACAGCAGACATTATGCTTCGATTTGCAGTGAAAAAGCTGTAGAGAGGTTAAAAGTCCTTGTCTGATTATAAACATGATCTCTTTGGCCTAGTTCGAAGCTTGGTTTAATTAATTATTAAAAAATATAATAAGCGTCATACATCAGAATAATGTCCTGATTGAAGACTGAAACAAAGAGTACGTATATGGCACAGAAACCAAAATAAAGAGAGATCCCCATAAAATGCATTCCCTGTGAGCCTGATACAATATAAAATCTACACCATCTGTAGATTTATAGACAGGAATAAACAAAGAGGTGTAAAATAGATATGTAAATTAGTTAACCTCAGAATCACCAGCTCTTGTGACTGATGGCTGAAAGTGACGGAGGTGGCAGGTTCGGCAAAGATAAATTACCAAAGCGTGACAATATGGCAGTAGTCAGAAAAGGCAAAATGGGGTATAAATTAAGCATTAAATTGAAAATGGATTTTTAACCTCTCTTTGAATAAAATGGTTTCAAATAGACTATTTACATTTATCTATATTAAGATATAGATCTACATGCATCGTTGTGACAGGTACAGATGAAAGAGAGTCCGACATTGACATAGCGCTAATAGCGCTTTCATGTCAGTGTAATTAGTGCAGTGCTGGAGCACAGGGCACTGCTCAAGGTCAAAGTCACTTCAATAAAAGAAAGAGAAATAACTAATGCAAAAGACATTGGAATAACACCAGAAAATATGTCGTTTCTATTTGATAGTTTGATATATTTGTTTTTTCCACGCTTATCCTACGACTTTTTTATTATGGTAAATGATAGTGTTACTGGATGCTGCAGTGCAAAAGAATCAAATCAAATGAAAAAGAAAATTCATAACCACTGCAGGATAGTGCCGGGAACTTAAACTATCAGTGAACTCGCCACCTACGTTACAACAGCGAGTTTATTTAAAAAAAGAGAACTTCCCTGCAATAGGTGAACTGTATGATCAAAAGGGTATCTGGCCTAAACGAATGCCGTGCAATGCATCTGAGAACCTTTAGCTGAAAAAAAAGAACAATTTAATAGCTAATTTAGTAGGAGCGAGATGTGGGAATCCATGTCAGAAATACATCTGACACATTTGACTTTTTATGAAGAGAAGCAAAGTATTTGTATCATCCATACAGGACCTTAATTTAGGATCTTATATCAGTAAAAGAAATGTAGTACAATAGTTTAAGATACATAATGAGTTTCTCCACACTTTCATAGTTGCCAAGTGTAAAGGATTTGCCAGAGACTGCATAATAAATACATTTGACAAATGAATATGCACCCTTGTTTTTTGTTGTAAAAGTCTTTGTGATCTGGCCTACATTGGCCAAACCACATGACCAGTGAAATTGCATTTAAAGGAACATAAAAGTGTTCTACACAATTCTACTATGGATAGGGAAGTTATTGATAAAATGATAGTAAAACTAAAAGAAACAGCACAATTTAAGCATTTCTTAGGAGGAAAGACTGTATACAGGGCATATTCATCAAAGTGCAAATTCAACAGTCAGTCAAAGTGAATTTGCATCACTTCAGGTCCTCCTTGTGTACTAAGCAGTGGATTCCCTTGCTGAAAGAGTGAGCTGCATTGAAGGCTATCCTTATGTGTACAGCAGCATAGTCAGTCACACAGTAGCAGATGCATAGTGCATAGATGAATTGTGAGGCTGGTTTGTGTTACTTATACTTGCCTGAAGGCTTATACTGAGTGCCTGGCTGGTCTGCACCTGTGAAGCTGAGGGTTGAGGTGCCTGAATTATTCTAAAGTGGGTTGTTTGTGCAGTATGCCATACAGCCCTGAGTTAGGTATGCTTACATCTCCTATTACAAAAAGAGATATCATCTATGCATATGCTGAACTGTATATGCATAATATACAGTATAATGGATATTTTGTGAGAGGGGGTTAGTCTAGAAAAATACATCATGCTTGGTGAATTGGGAGGTAGAAATATTGGAAGATCTTCCAGTAGATGGAATAATAATTGGGTAGTTGGGCTTAAACATAGCGGAAATTTAATGGCAGAAGATCAAGCAATATTGTTGTAAACAGAGTCACTATGAGTTGAAATTGACTCAGTGGCATCAAACAACAACAAAAAGTTCATGTAAAAGAACAGGACTAGAAGTGGGTTTGTTTACTTAACAGATAAATTATGGCTGATCCAAAGGTGTTTAAAATGCTTGCTGCATGGCTGCTTAAAATAGTTGCTGTTTGCAGCATGCACCTAAATTGACTGCACAAAAAATACTTTAGCATGTGCATTTTATATGTTGACTTTTTAAAGGGGGAGGTGGCAAATCTAGCACTACTAGCATATAATACTTCTTAACATTTTGCCGCATTGATAAGCCCTCTGCATAAAGGTTACCACTTCTTTTCTAGTGAAATTTGTTGCAGCTGTTAGTTGGCACGCTTTAGATGAAAGCAGTATCAGTTCTTACTAGGGAACATCCTTCCTATGGTAAACAGATGATAAAATCCTTAGTATGCAGCAGGATATTATTTTTGAGTTCCTGGTCACAGTTTCTAGTGCAGGTATAAACTAATACATTCCCAGCTCAGTTTCGGATGGAATGAATAGTGTATCTAGCAGTTTATATTCAGGAATGTGGCAGTCTCTGCACAGTCATAATTTAGTAGTCTCTGCACAGAGGTAATGTTGCAATCCTTACACTTGGATAGTGCAGATAATATTGGGGGTCATTTATTAAAGTGTGAATTTACCTAGCATAGTTAGTTTGTGTTTGCTCCTGTCACTACAATCAGGAAAATGTAAATTCACTTCTTCTTATTCATGGAGCAGCAGACAGCGTCAAATGTGGTCACATCCATAGTGCGGCTTAGTCAGTCACACAATAGTAGGACGACAAGTCATGCGGAGGGAGACAAATTCCTCCAGTAAAGGGTAGAGACGTCATTCTCATCATATCCCACTAACTATATATAAGTGAAAAATACTTATTTTTATGTCCCCTTGTGCCTAGCTCATGTTAAGTAGTAGACTAATTTAGTCACAGTCGCCATTGTTACTTTTAAATAAATAGTTGACTTATGCAACACTGGAGCCCTGCCATCAACCCCTTAATTTGCCTCTTTGATCTGGCGAAGGCAAACAGGTGAATTCAGAGCAGTACAGCCTACAGAATCTGCTCTTCGAGAGACTCCATCACATGCTAAATAGCCAAATTACCTGTGCCTGCCTACACAAAGTGATGTGAAGAACTCTGTAAGTCTGTGACTGGAGTAAGCTTCAGAATTGGTTGCGAATTTGTCACATCACACAGTTTGTTGCATAAATGGGGTTGGAGAAGTCACAAAAGGGCATGAATACTGGCATCTACATGACTGTTCACACTTTAATGAATGACCCCCGAAATTCGTGTGGAGCTGTAACCAGTGTTACAGGGAGTTATACAGCTTACCCACAGTATCCCAGCAGCCTATCTGCTCCCTCACAGTTATGGATCTCTCTGCATGCAGGCCTCCAGCTGTATAGTCTGTACTCTCCAGTCTCTCTGATCTGTTATGTGCAGGCAGTGTATCTCCTTTTGCTCTCTGATAGTCTCTGTGCCTGTCACTTCTGCTGCATGGGAAGGGAGGGTTAAACTTTCCTTCTCTCTCACTGTACACCAGTGGTTCTCAACCTTTTGAGAACCGCGACCCCAGGCTGTGAAATCACGAAGTTTCGCCCAAACGTCATCACGTACACGTGATGATGTTCAGGCAAACATCATCATGTACGTGCATCACGTGGTGAAGTTTTGGGCCAATGTCACCCCGCAGGAACCCTTATAAAAAGGGTCCTGTCGGAGCTTCCAGGGGCTGCAGCGGTTCTCGACCCCCATGGGATGGTTGTGCAACCCCCGCCAGGGTCGCGACCCACAGATTGAGAACTGCTGCTGTACACTCTGCAGGGTGTCTCAACTCATTGGCATGCACACTGCCACTTTCATTTTCCTCCCCTCTTGCTCCACCTCTCTTCCTTCCTCCTAGGTTCCCCCACTGTCTTATCATTTCCACCTTCTAGTCTCCTAGTAAAGCAAGGACTTCTGGGAGGTGTAGTTTCCCCAAAAGTCAGTATTCCTTTACAGTTGTGCTCCTCTTTTACAGGGGTTACATACAAAAATGACAATTAACCAAAATTTTTTGTTCTAAAAAAAACCCACTAAACAATCTCTTTTCTTGCTATGGCTGTATATATTAACAAAACCCATTATGGTACACTGCTCACCCTGGAAAAAGCATACTGTATTCACAAAAGTTTCTGTCTGTGCATTAAGTCTCCCTCTCACTTAAAGTGCACCTGTCACCTCAAAACTCTAATACTACAGTAATTTAGGGTCTACTAATGAAATAAACGTTTTTGTAAATATATATATGTATTTAAAAAATGTACCTTTATACAGTGTTTCTTTCTGTCATCTTCCCTGTCAGCCTGACTTTTCTTTCCTGAGAGGGGTGGGTGGGGCTAAATGATGATTGACAATATAGCTCCTCCAATCAGATCCCTGCTAGATCATCATTTAAGGAACTGATTGGAAGAGGTATAATGACGGCTGTGTCTGCTGTATTACTGAAAACTGCAACGTTCCTCTCCCCAGCAGTGATTCAACTTCCTGCCGCTCATAGGAAGTAACATCATTGGTGGGGGCAGTAGAGCTCAGCTTTACAACAGACAGAGCCAGACCACAGAGGAGGAAGGTAGGACAGGGAAAAGGAGGGGGGTCATCACAAAGATAGCGCCCCCCTCCTGCAGCGCCCTAGGTGTTCGCCTACCCTGCCTACCCGGCCCTACTTGCCTTTGGTCCTGTAACTCTTCGCTTAACCCAGCTTCCTGACAGCGTTGGTGCGTAGCAGGAACTGGCAGCTTCCTGACAGCGTTGGCATGTAGCAGGAACTGGCAGCTTCCTAAAAGTGTTGGCGCATAGCAGCTGCAGCAGGAGGCAGCAGGAGGGTGTCTGCAGAAGACTGTGTTCGGGGTGCCTTAATTCTGGGGGTGTCTTATTTTCATACAACCTAAATTAGTATTAGTTTTGAGGTGACAGGTGCACATTAAATTTTAAGCTTGGACTTCCATCCTCTCATTTCAGTTACTGCCTGGCACTTAGAGTGAGGTATCTTCATGACTCCATGCTTGTCATTTATTGCCATCAGTAAAGATAAAAATACACAGAAAATGATTAAATTCAGGATTTTAACTTCAAAAATGGTGAAGTTCATGCTTAAGCTAAACATCTTTTTCATCACCTCCTACATGTTTATGAATCACTCCTATGGGTATATAAAAAAAAGAAAAAAACACAATGGCGAAGTCTGCCACAACCTGGGATTTAAAACCAGTCCATAGCAATAGTCCACATTGTCATACTGATCCAGTGACAGATGTCCATCTCTTCAAAATATCCATACCTGGGAACCAGGTAAGTCCACCTCCATGTACTGGGAACAGGGGCGCAGCTTCATGATGTAATTTTTTTCATTGTGGGGGCTGGGCTAATGGGTTGAGAACCAATTGGGCGGGTTTGTGGGCTAAGAGGGATGGAATTTGGGCAGGGAGGGGAGGAAATAGGCATTTTGCCCTCAGGATGGAGAACTTGATGGTTTCCTTGGATATCCAGTGTTTCCCGTTTTCTCAGCACTGAAAGTATCTATTATATTATTATCTTAATTACTAAATAAAATTGTTTTATTGTATTATATTGTAAAGAGTCCTAATGTATGTGCATGTTAGTGTTTCAAGCTTCCAAATCTAGTATAATTCTTATTTTAACTTTTTTTATTTACAGTTTGGTATTCTTATGTATCCTTCCAATCCAATCATTTCACTTATGAATCTCGGTGGCTGGCTAATGGATTAAAAAAAATTCTAGGCACATCGGTTTCGTTTTCATTCAAGTTATATCTTGTGTTTTTATTTAGTCTAACTTTTACTTTGATGTTTGACTAGAATATACATAACAAGAGAAAATGAAAAGGTTATTTACTGAGTTTATTTTGCCTGACATCTAGTGGATGTGTTATATATAGCTCCATGATAATACTGTTGAATCAGCATGAAAAGCATGGGTAGGTATTCCATCTTTAATGGTTTTGTTTATCCACTGGTTTATTTGTATCACAGGTAACTTTTATTCCCAATGTTCCTGTCTTTTTTATACACCAATTTAACAGTGCCAAAGACAGGCAGAATGTTAAATAAAAAAATATACTGGAAAAATGTTTCTTTTTTGGCTAAATAATAAAAAAATTGAACAAAGGAGAGGATGTGTCTAAATCTACAAAATGGATGCCTTGTAATGTAAAGGAACAACGTGATGCAGAAACTCATAATTTCTTAACGGGGAGTCAAACCCCAGAGCCTTACATTTTATTTAGTTTTTACCAGGCCTATTGATTTAGGGCAAATTCTAGTTATTTTGTAAGACTGAAAGATTGAAGCCCTTGGTGTCCTGTTTAGGACAGCTGAAGCCTTCTTCTCCGTAAATGAACCTCACCTACACTCTGAACCATCAGACTTTTCATCTCAAGGTGGGCAACTTATGGCTTGCACAGACTTTGGGCCGGTCCATCTGCCAAAATGCAAAATGCAAACTGTCTTGTCTGGTGTCTCAGAGAAGGCAGGAAAAGCCACTTCTGTTGCGGGAAAGACAAGAAATTGCTTTGCAGCCAGGTCTCCACCATGGACCAGGCTGGGGGCGAACACAGTGCTCCCCCAGGCCATATAGCTGCAGGAGGTCAGGAAAACTTTGCCTACCCCTGTTCTAGCCTATTTCAAATAGAGAGAATTTAAAATACCTATTTTTCAAACTAGCCTTTTGTTGTCAAAGTATAAGTATTTTCAATAGCACTTGACTTATTCCTTCCCTTCTGTTAGTATTTTTATAAGGAAAACAAAAACTTAAGAATGTTCTCAACTGCCGAAAAGGTCAATGAGTGACATAAGAGTATTCCTGCAGAGAACAACTACAAGAATGTTATTCAAATTCTTTACTTTTTCTATTACAATAAAATATTTGATTCTGTCACTTTTTTGCCTAAGATGACAGGGGAATAGAGAAGTGTTTTAGCAGCTCTGAAGACTAGATGACGTGGATTTTAGCAATTGTACATAATTGAAAAAATACCGTTTATTACTTGTAAAATGAAAACTGAAAGACAGAGAAGAAAAAGGGTCAGTTGCAATCCAATTTATGCTGTTTTGTATTTAATACAGAACTGAATAGTTTACAGATAGGTTGACAGGGAACGTAAGTACTTTTCAGGAGATTTAGGGGGTTATTCACTAAAGTCTGAATTGTTGCGTATAGGTGAGAATTCGTCAGATAAAGACAGTCACAATAGGCTGCTACTGTTGCAGTCACGTCTTTATAATGAGAATATTGTCGCAGTCACGTCTTTATTATGGAAAAATTGTCACTACTTTATTATGAGAAAATTGTTGTGACTTTACTATGAGAAAATTGTAGCAGATTTGCTATGGGAATCTGCTGTTTGCAAATTCGACAGTCGAATAACCCCCTTGTTCTTCAATCTAGAGTTAGATTCTAGATCAAGAAGAGCCTATATTCTAGATCTAATTTAGTAAGTGATCTGAGAAGAAGTAATCAGACAACATAATCTGATGAGGAGAGGCTGTTGTCACCTTTTTATGTATTAATAAATGGAGGATTCCCATTAAATACTCTATTAGAGATGTCTTACTGCTTTTTGTTGTTGTTGTTCTGCATTACTGTATTACACTGCAGTTGGAAATGCTTCTAGACTGAAATAACATTTTTCTACAGCTTGAGCTATGGTTCTTTGTTTTTTAACATACAACTTACCAGTACTGTGTGACACTAAAATAGTTTATGTACATTCTGCATCTTGGATATATACTGTATATACCAAGGTGGAGAAAAGAGCATAGTGTTACATATGGAAAATCGCAGTTTGATATTCTCATTGGTGGAGACAGCGCCTTGGATTCTGGGACAGACTACATCTTTTAATGATAGTACAAACTTTTTATAGGCTTCTGTTTTTGTTGGGTTAACTATTTTACTGGAGTTTTTCTTCTTTTTTGTAATTTACCATAAAGAACTTGGAGGTTCTTCAAGACAGTGGCAATCAACTTCAAAATTGCATTAAACCAAGTTGCAACAGTTGCCTTTCACCCTTTCTACATGTTTTCTACTTGTTTGAAAGGTTGTTTAAGATGATTACCATCCTTTCATTTTTTTTTAATTGCACCAATACTGGAGATTTGTTGGGGCTATTATATTTCCTTAGGGAAATAGACTGGTATGGAGCTCTACAGCATAAATTAGCTCAAGAGAATCTATATGTTATTAATATGTGATCCACTGGCTGCATAAACAATGGATAAAATTGATGGACAAGATGAAATGAAAAAGTTAGCAAATCCTTCTTTATTTTAACAAATATGTTGGTGTTTCCGTTGGTATGGATTGAGGATGCGCTGGAGTGATATAATAAGAAAACGAGGGAAAACCTCGTGTAATACTGTTTGGTGTATTGAAACACTTAAGTGCTGTGACAGACAGTGACGTATTCGGTGTCCAAAAAACTTCTAAATAAGGTTGTGCAGTATTGGGTGATGTGTACGATACATCAACTGCTAAGATACATTCAATATAGTGCAATTGTGCAATTGTCACTACTGGGTGCTGGACAAACTGTGAGGGATGGGGGGGGTTGTCAGGTATCCTGACCCCCCTATTTGG
>WMED01021288.1:0-11948 GCA_019650415.1 Pipa parva
GTTAGCTGGTCCTTTTAAGGCAGGGCTGCAATGAAGTTGAAATGTGTTTTGGGGGAGGAATTTCATTTTCTAGGAAAATATTGACTTTGCAATTAATTGCTGTTAAGCTGATCACTCTTTTTAACATTCTGGAGTATATGCAAATTGCCATTATAAAAACTGAAGCAGTAGACTTTGTAAAAATTAACATTTGTGTCATTCTCAAAACTTTTGGCCATGACTGTACTGATGGGGCAAAGCTATACAATCCAAAGAAAATTGGGGTGTTTAGGGGTTAAAACCTAAAAGGAGGAAGGCAGTGCTTGGGTGGAAGGTAAAGAGAGTGCTAGTGCTCCATAAGGAAGGACTTCAGTTTGGTTTTAAAACTGCTGATAGAATGTTCCTGGTGAAGATAAAGGGGTGTAGAATTCCAGATGTATGGGGCAGAAAGAGAGAAGGATTTATGACGAGATGGTGTGTAGCCTGCAAAGCTGGTTGCTTTGGGAGGTGCGCAGTTGATGTTGGAGAATGCCTGGGCATGCGAGTAAGGAAATGTAGGGAGGGGCAACGGAATGAAGTGCCTTAAATGTCAGAAGGTGGAACACTAAATGATTAACATCAAAACATCAAATAGTGCCTCTTTTTGGTATATCTGCCTCCACCCATGCTGCATTAGGAATTCTAGCTTGCATTTAGACATTTTATGTGTCACTTTTTATTAATCACAGGTTGTATATAAATTAAGTGCAGATCACATTACTATTAGCAATCCAGGATTTTCATACTTAAGGGAGGGACATTTACTAAAGTTGAAAAGTTTTTCAGCTAGTAAATGCAGAAGAAACAGACTATTTTTAAGCATATCACTGTTTTCTCCTATTTATTAAACACTTCTAAGACAATTTTAACAATCAAAAGACTTCTCCATCAGAATACACAAATAAATGGTGATTGAAGAAAGGCTCCAAAGGTAGCAATCACTGCAAACCCTTTATTGGGTGAATAATTACACACATAACATGTTTTGGGCTGGTACCCTTTGTCAAGTGTCCATCTGAATGGCATAAAGCCATACATCCCAGTGGTGTTGGTCCTTTCCCAGTCAAAACTGTTTTTCCACTGAATAAGGATGGCTATATCGATCTGTAATGGAAGGGACCTTCATAGAAAAGCATTTCAAAGTGTGCCTCTGTCAGCAGATTAATATTTATCAATAAGTATTAATTTCGGTGGGGAAACATTTTTATTGATCCATTATAAATCTGGAATATCGACAAGTACAGGGACTTATTAAGTAACTGTGTAAAGTGGTGAAAGTAATCAATATGGTTGAAATGGTCTTAGTAAATATGCCCCATAATTGTATTTAATTGTAAAGGTGGGCATTTTAAAATATAATATAGATTTCTATGGAATCCAGTCGAGAAACAAAGTGTATGTATGTATGTGTGTGTTTAGGGTAGAGTGGTCGTGTTAGTCCACAGATGCAAAAAATTGAGTGTTGCAGTATTTAAAAAGACTGTTAGTCCAATAAAAAGTATCACCAAATACTGCAATACTCATTTATTTTACACTAGGGTGTGCTGTAATATATTTAAGAAAAAATCATGTGGTTATCTGTACCAGTTGAAGGTAACATTTACTTTCTGTTTTAATGTTTGCAGGAGATGTTGGAAACTATTATTATGGACAGGGCCATCCTATGAAACCTCATCGAATCCGCATGACACACAATCTGCTGCTTAACTATGGACTATATCGAAAGATGGAGATCTATGTAAGATGGGATGGTGGTGGAGAGGGGGAAAAGTTACCAATTCACAAACAGAATTCTATAATATCTCATTTGTACATTGTATATATAGTGCTGACTTCATATCTTATATTGATGTAACCTGCCATGTGAATGTCTCATTTAGAAAAGGACAGGTGCAAGGTTTTTAATTTTGTCACTTGGACCTCTCAATTTTATTGTTTTCCCACAGAGACCTCACAAAGCCAGTGCAGAAGAAATGACAAAATATCACAGTGATGATTATATCAAATTCCTGCGCTCCATACGACCAGACAATATGTCTGAATACAGCAAACAGATGCAGAGATGTGAGTATGCGTCCAAGTTTTTTTTTTTACATTTTTAGGTAGTTGGTTGTCTGACTTTCATAAGATTTGGGAAAATGACGTGTTTTGCTTCAGATTCTGACCTTGTTCTACACTCTCTCTCTTTAGTTAATGTTGGTGAAGACTGTCCTGTTTTTGATGGGCTGTTTGAGTTCTGCCAGCTTTCCACAGGGGGATCTGTAGGTGAGTGCAAGCATATTCACAAGTAGATAAAGTAAATTACTGAGGGAGCTTAGTGTGTGCTTCCTAACTCCTGTATATCATATGTTAATGACCTCTGTTACACACTATAAAGTCATAATACCAGGTAATCTTCTTCTTACCTGGAGAATGCCAGTGGCACAGCCATACTGCTGTATGTGGGATCCAAAATGAATCCTACACAGATATTGCTTACTGCTGCTGCTACCAGGGGCACTCAAAGCTTATCGCCCTGGAATAAACAATTCAACATTTTTGTAATATGGGTGTGCAATATTATTGTGTATAATATTGTCTCAATTATTGCAGTGAAAGATGTCTCTAGTTCAACCACTTCAATTCATCAAAATATAACCGTAGTAAGAGTTGCAGAGGTGCTTCACAAATTTTGAGTCTGCTATTGCCACTATTTATTTACTAATGTTGAACAGCACCCAGGTCACAGTTCCTCTGTCAAGTTTAGTGTAGTTAAGGGATGGCCTTTATTCTGTTTTGGGGTGTGGCCAAAATAGTCATTAGCTTCACCTTTATTGGAAAGAGACAAGATGGTTTCATATTGGGGACATATTACCAAATGTATTGGAGAGCAACACAAATGCTCAACTAAATCTAATTGGTCTTTTTTTTTGGATATCTTCTGAAAAGCTCCATGTTCTTTGTTTTTCGAGCAATTCAATTGCTGTACTTTGTTGCAAGTTGGGATATAATGCTCTCCTATTATTTGAGGAGCTAAAACAGTTGCAGTAGGAAATCTAATTGATACATTTAAACCACTGTCCCAAGGATAATCCCTTTTCAGGTTACTGATTTTAAATCAAAGTCATAGTACATTGTTGTATGCCAAAGATATGTAAGTTTATTTTACTGGGTGAACTTTGCTTCTAAATTGAGGACGTGATAATAATAATAATAACATACAATATTGCATTTTTTTTTTCTCTTTTCTTGGCAGCAAGTGCTGTTAAACTGAATAAACAACAAACAGATATTTCAGTTAACTGGTCTGGCGGACTTCATCATGCCAAGAAGTCGGAGGCTTCTGGTTTCTGTTACGTCAATGATATTGTTCTTTCCATCTTGGAATTACTAAAGTATGTATGGTCCACAGCCTCTCTGTTAGTATAACAAATGTGACTCCATGTTTCACTGACTCTTTGCACCCTCTGCCACTTCTAGATATCATCAGAGAGTTCTTTATATTGATATTGATATTCACCATGGTGATGGGGTTGAGGAGGCTTTCTACACAACAGACAGAGTTATGACTGTTTCTTTCCACAAATATGGAGAATATTTTCCAGGAACAGGAGATTTAAGGGTGAGTTAAGTTTGATGGTAACCTGCAGTTATATAAAGAGAACCAATAAACATGTAAAAGTGCACTTACTGTAATTTTGTTTGGTAACTTGTGTGCCATTGTAAGTTAGCTTTATTTTTGCATTGTTGGTATTTGATTATTATAACAAACAGTGTAGAATTTGAATAATTTTCAATTAGACTTTGCGTCCTAATCTATGAAGTTTTAGAATACTTAAAAAGATTTACTGTACATGTGCTAGATTTAGCTACAAATTTAGAATTTGTTGTCTTTGGCACCTGCAAGTAATTTACAAACCTCACAGTAGGATTTATTATTTTCCTTTTCTTCTCATAATGGGTATGCCCTTGATGGGTGATACCTTGTATTTTTATAACTAATATGATTATTACAAATGATGGACAAAGGTCCATTATAAATCTGGCAGATCAACAAGTACAGGGACTTAATAAGTGACTGTGTAATGGGGTGAAAATAATCAATATGGTTGAAATGGTCTTCGTAAATATGCCCCATAATATTTCATACATTGCAGGACATTTCTCTGCTTGGTATAGAGAGCAGGAGGCATCGCTGGTGCCTAATACCCCTATTGCAAGCATTCCTCCCCCCCCCCATAAGAATCGTATTAACCAGCTTTAGGCAGGGGTCACAATGGCAAATTTTCTTCTCCATTTAAAAAAAAAAAATAGCATTTCGGCGGTACTTCAGTGTAAAACACCTTGCCTACCAGCGCTTTTTCCTCATGTGCTACTGCTATTGCTAAATTCCTATTGTTACTAATCAACTAATCATGTTCCATTATTCGCATTGCGTTTTGTACACTTGGGTACAAATTCCTAAGCACAAAGCTGTATTTGGATAGTTCCCATAAGGGAACATAGTCTTATGGCTGGTAACATGAGCAGTGAGTGTTTTTCTAGTGTTTGGCTGCAGCACTAATCCAGTTGTGTGGGTAAGCCAGTTGATCTTTTACTTTGCAAATTCAGATCAAGTGAGATCTTTTTTTGCTTTTTAGCAGTTTTTTGTCTCACATGTCCCTTCAGGCTGTGGTTTTGCTCGGAGTGGTTTGTTAATGGAGCCTGAAGATTTGATTTGTACCCTTGTTCCTGTGCCCCTCAAAAGTCCTAAAAGAAAAGGAGATTTTGATAACATTAAGTCATTTTGGATAAAAGCAATCCACCCTTCTTGTCTGCTTTCAGGCAGTTGTGATATGGATTCTTCTGGATGTGATGTACTAGGTTCTTTGTTCTTTTCTATGGTTATGCTGTTTCTAACTAACTTGACTGCTTGCACTGATTCCTCTGGGACGGGACTTTATTCATGGTCATTCATGATGGAAAAGACTTTGGTGATCAGCATTAAAATCTTCTTTCTGGCCATTGGTAAATGGACTTGTCACACCTGTGCAGCAGGCCATCTGTGATAGTTCTATTGTTCTTGAGCTCTCTATAGCTAACGTTTGATAACAGCTTCTCTGCTGCAATGCGATCCTTGGTATTAGTTTAGGTATCATCCATCCAGCATTAAGTAGCAGTGTGCACAAGGTTAGAAACCTAAATGTCAGCTGATAGTCAAAATTGTGTTGTTATTTTTTTAAAACTGGGTTCATTTTATGAATGCTAGCTGTCTAAAATCAAATTATATATAGAAAAATATTAGTGACTGGTCTTGATATAGTTATCTCTTCTAGATTTTGGAACAGTTACAGTGATACTGTCAGGGTTTTTTCTTTACAAACCTTCAGTATTGCTACCAGACACCTTTCCTGATATTTTTATTGGCACTTTGATAGTGGCTATGCTTATTTAATATTTGCTTAATGCGGTACTTTCCTCTAGACTAAGGCTATAGTTACAGAAATGTGTTCAAAAAGTCTCCTTTTAAAATGCCTTTATTCAAAGATACTGAATGGAGCAGGAACTGTAACATTTCCATAGTCACATACAGCCATTTTTCAAGTTTAAAAAGAAACTCAAACCATTTCAGTTATACGCACATGCCAAACACCACCTTGTGGCCAAATATTAAATCTTTTAAAGGGCTATATTTAAAATTACAACGGATGCATGTATAATCTATTATATAATAAAAGTTGCCTAAATTAAAGATATATTAACTTGTGGTTCAGTTGCAAGATTCATATAAGCACTAGAAACGTTTGTTTTTTTCTAACTTTGACCAGGATATTGGAGCTGGAAAAGGAAAATACTATGCAGTGAATTATCCCTTACGGGATGGAATTGATGACGAGTCTTATGAAGCCATATTCAAACCGGTAAGTTACCAATGGTTGCTAAATTTATGATCAAGAACTTTATTTTGGGCAACATTTTATGTTTTGTTTATTTGGCAGGTAATGTCCAAAGTAATGGAGATGTACCAGCCCAGTGCAGTAGTCTTACAGTGTGGGGCCGATTCTTTATCTGGAGATAGGCTTGGCTGTTTCAATTTGACCATCAAGGGTAAGTTAGAGAGTCAGTCAAAACGAAGCCTCTTGACAATAAAACTTTAATGCATTTAAATGTCAGTCAGTGCTTATATCTTCCAGCTTTTGTTTTGCACCCATTGCTTATAATTCTTGAAGCGCTTTGGGAGAGGACTCATTAAAAGATCCAGCTGTTATGGTCTTTTAAGGACAGGATGTTGCATCTTGTCTCTCTCTTTGTTTTCATTTTTTTTTTTTTTTTATCCTTCTGTTAACTTAGCACATATTCATTATTTTAACATAAGCTTGGCTCCAATTTCAGAAATCTTTCAAAGCCACCGATGGAGAAGCTGTAATGCTTAGTAAACAAATTATACCTTGTGGTTTTGTATGGGAGTATTTTGTTTTCATTTGAACTTTAGGCAATGCATAAGGTAAAAGTTAATTTGCTCAAAATAAAAAAAAACAAACAAACAAACAAACTAAAAACCACTTTTAGCCCAAAGTGGAGACCGTTTTCCCTTTTTTTTTTGTATACATACACAATTGCAAAATGGTACCTGAGAAGAATTGTGAGCAGTTAGTTTTATTGTTGATATTCCTGTGATGAAATGTATATATTTATATCCTATTTCACTTAGTGATGTGATTTTCTTTTTATCAATTTTGCTTTCCTTAGGGCATGCCAAGTGTGTTGAGTTTATAAAGACATTTAACCTACCTTTGCTGATGCTTGGAGGTGGTGGTTATACTATCAGGAATGTGGCCCGCTGCTGGACGTATGAAACTTCTGTAGCTTTGGACACAGAAATCCCTAATGGTAGGTTCGAAAACAGTTAATACAAAACTATACAGATGCTGTAGAGTAAAGATGATTTATTTATTTATTACATATAGAGACAAAGGAGTACACAGCTATGTCATGATATTTCTGCTAAACCACGCATAAAGTTCAGAAGCAGTTATATAGACTATAGTATATTTCCTGTTAGTCTACAGGTAAATTCTAGATACTGCTTATTATCCCTATCTATGGAAGCACTGGTCATTATGAAAACAGAAAAGTTTAATTTCTGCAGAAGCTGCTATGCACTATAGATGTCTGTCTCTTGTATGGTAATATTTGGGATTTTCCTTTTAGAGCTTCCATACAATGATTATTTTGAATACTTTGGACCAGACTTCAAGCTTCACATCAGTCCATCAAACATGACCAATCAGAATACTAATGAATATTTGGAGAAGATCAAGTAGGTGAAGTTAGCCCAGAGGTTCTATCTACTTTTAGAACTGCAAGCTGCTGTGCTTTACTAAATATTTTATTTTTAGGCAGCGTCTGTTTGAGAACTTGCGCATGCTTCCTCATGCTCCCGGAGTTCAAATGCAAGCCATCCCAGAGGACTCGGTACATGAATTCAGTGGGGATGAAGATGAGGAAGATCCAGACAAACGAATTTCCAGTAAATAAAATACTAATCCTCAGGCAGTGGCACCACTAGGCACTTGATTGCATGTGGTTAAAACAGTGACAGAATGTAGCTGTCAACTGAACACAATTGTGTGTGGTTGATTAACTTGTTCTTTGCAAGCAGTAAACACTGACAAATTGTATCTATACTTTTATTTATAAAATGCTACAAATTTATGCAGTGCTGTACAATTTAGCAATACAGATATAATGCAGACATGAGAAAAAGTGCATTGCACAAATCAAGTATAATTTCACAAGGATAAATCGGTTTAAGTGCAGAGGTTGTGGTTGACACAAGAAGTTGGAGGTCCCTGCCTCATAGAGCTTACTATCTAAATGAATCTAAAAAAAAAAAATGCCTGCATGCATTTTGCTGTGGTTTACTGCTTATTAAAGTATAAAAAAAAAAAAAAGTAATACACAGCCCATTGAACAAAATTTGCATACATTCTGTTGTGGTTACCACTAGTTTTGTTACTGTTTTAACTGGATGCAAGGACATGCCAGTTGGAGCCCAAATCTTACTAATGTATCCTTTTAATAGATATTTAATCCATCCGTACTAATCGTTGCACTGTCTCTTGCAGTTCGGTCTTCGGATAAGAGGATTGCTTGTGATGAAGAGTTTTCAGATTCTGAGGATGAAGGAGAGGGAGGGCGCAGAAATGTAGCCAGCTTCAAAAAACCAAAACGGGTTAAAACAGAAGAGGAGAAGGATGGAGAAGAGAAGAAAGGTGAGAAACTAGCTTTATAGCTAATGCTCTTAAACCCCGTACAATGCTAAGTATGTGACCAACAGACATTCTAGCTCTTAAATCTTGTGTAAATAAGTATTAAATCCCTGATTTCGGCACCGTGTTTTAGCTTTATAACAAATATAACTTGCCTTGTAGATGTCAAAGAAGAGGACAAACTTAAAGATGAGAAGACTGAGAGCAAACGGTAAGTGTTCACAAAGTTTTCTTTGTATTCTTTCTGATGGTAGCTCTACCTGTTTTCACTACCATGTTTACAGGGTCTAACAATAACACACTATTCTTTATGGAATTTCCCTATAGGGTAAAAGAAGAGACCAAATCAGCCTGATCCTTCCAAGTATGCGGGGAATAAATACAAAGACCAAGCAAATCCTCATGGTTTTATATTTTATATATGCCTTGTACAGAAACCCTTCTATAAAATATGAATCCCAGCACAGGCTAAATTATTCTGTCCTACAATCTGAAGGAGTGATTATTGTAATGGCACAGTAAGTCTAATATGTGCCCTCTACAGTAGGAGTTTTCAACATTGGTCCTTCTCTTTTTATCCTTAAATTTTTTTTATGTGCCTCTGCAATGCTCAGTGGTACGCTGCATTATGGGTATATGTCCCCTGCCTCCTTCCATACACACTCCTGCTGTCAAGACAACCAGACTCTTCTGCTACCGAGCATTAGGGAGTATACATCTTACACTCAGGATCCAGGTGGTAAGATGGAGGAGGAACTGTCTTCCAGATGAGGCAAAATGCTTCATTGTTTGCTATTGGGTTGAGGAGAGACAGAAAGTCCACTCTTCCACTAAACTATTCAGGGATTTCCTGTTTTGTTAATGCTGCTAACTCTTTCCTCCAGTTTTATTTTAGGATGCAGAGATTTTAGATTAGGGAAACCCTTGTTTGCAGTTACCTCATAATGGAAGTTTTGGGTTTTGCCATATGGGTTTCTGCATTTAAATATGTTATTAGAAGTGGAGGAATTTATGGAGGGATGGAAATGCGGGGTTTATATGTCCATATTTTTTTTTGCAATGGGGAAATTTCTTTTTTATGGTTCTGTTGTGGAAAATATTTGTAATAAAAACTGGTACCGTTATACCATTTGCACTGTGCTTTCATTGAGCTCTATCAATTGTGTTAAAATACAACCCAGCCTTAAAGGAACTGAAATACCAAGAGAAGAGAAATTACCATTTGGATTGGCATGGCAGGTGTTCCCTGCAGTCATATTCCTAATTTTTAGTTTGTTCTACTACTTTGCAGCCATGCTTTATCAGTTAAGTATCCCATCTCAGCCTCTCCATGATGTTTCTTATAGAACTTTATACTCCATGTGATAGTCCTGATTGTTAAATAGTTTAGATGCATACTATATACTTCACTAGATTCTCTGCGGTCCTGTGGTGTACAGCTGAACTAATATATTAACCATGCAGTTTGGAGATTCCTAAACCTCCCTGTTAATTGCAAAGTAATTCAGTCCAGCTGCTTACCACATACATACAACATTACCTTTAAAATGGGGAGGCATACTTTTTTCTGGGTTGCATTATTTTTGGTACAACTGGGGGGGGGAAATTAATTATATATATATATATATATATATATATATATATATATATATATATATATATATATATATATATATATATATAATTTTTTTTAATTTTTTTTTTTATTATGTCTCCTTTTTTTAAATTGGAATGCATTAAAGTTTAACACATAATAAATGGGGTGAGATGGAAACCTAAACTGCACAGTGCACATATTTTCTCAGGTTTACTGAACAATGCTCAAAAGTCTATGCATGACTGGCTGGCTAGGTCCGTCCAGTATGCTGAGCAGGACTCTGCCCTACACCAGGACTCAGAATATGATCAACACGATTAATTCAGTGAACTAACCGTTTAAGTTGCTTGTCTGATCTTCCTTTAGATCCACTGCCAGATCCAAAAACAAAATAGGACTTTTTTTTTTTCCCCCCCAGTTGCTTCAACGTCAACCTATAGAAAAATAATTGGACGTTTGACTCTGAGCTACCCAAGTTTCTTTAAAAGAAAATGTTTTGTTTAATTCTATCTACTTCTTCTGTTTTAGGTACTTGGGGTTCTTGCTGTGTTCCTATCCTACACCAGAAATGTAATTTGTTACATCAGCCTGTGCAAAACAGATTTATTTGGCAGATTTCATAAAATTTTCTCCTTCCTTTTTATGTACAGATGATGTACATTTACACTTCACATATAAACATTCTGCATAATTTTTAGAAATTCAGTTATTTTCGTTCATTTTAGTTTTCTCAGTCAGGGGTGAAATTACACAATATAGGGCTGGCACCCTATATTGCTCCAAGCACCGGGTCCTCTGGGGGATTGAGCCTGGTCAACAACCAGTATTGTTACGCTGTTTCCAACAATGTCTGTTTAAAGCACTTGGAAGGTATTTGCATCTACTATTGTAGCAGAAATCATAGCATAACCAAACACTGCAACAATTATCAGGTCTTTGACTTCCTGTCAATTAAAACTGAAACTTTTAGTTTTATTATCCATTTTAGAAGAAACCAATAGTTTTATATTTAAAGTGCACCTGTCACCTCAAAACTAATACTAATTTAGGTTGTACTAATGAAATAAACATTTTGTAAATATGTTTTTTAAAAAATGCACCATTATACAGCGTTTGTCACCTTCTCTTTCCTTGAGTTGGGTTGGGTGGGCTAAATGATGATTGACATTATAGCAACTCCAATCAGATCCCTAAAATCACGATCTAGCAGGGATCTGATTGGAGGAACTATACTGTCAATCATCATTTAGCCCCAACCAACTCAGGAAAGAAGAAAGCAGGCAGACAGTGCAGAGAAATGCTGTACATCATCAACCAGGCTCCCCTTGATGATGCGCCGCTCTCCCATGTGACTATTAGGAGATGTCGGCACAGGGCTGCAGACTGACAGGAGAAGAACGCAGCTGTGAAGATTTTTAACTCCAGGACACAGTAGAGTCCGCTTGCACAGATGAAGATGGAATCCTAAACACGGAAGTGCTATATAGCACTTCTAAACAGGTAAGATATTTCATTTTAGGGCCAAAATTTAAACTTAAATGCATTTAATAAAAGTTAGTAATTTATATTTACTAACATATGCATTTTTTTCAATTTTGGCCAGAGTGTTCCTTTCAATTTGATATGTTGCAGTTCTCAGGATAATTTCAATAAAGAAAACAGTACCCACTCTTTGCCAGAAGATGGAGATAGTGACTGTCAGGATTCATATTTATGCAGGTACTATTATGGACACCAGTACATTGCTCAGGGCTGGATTTTCCTATAGGTGGCTTAGTCAGAAGGGCAATGATGGTTTGGATTTTTTTTCTCCTTTAATAATAAACACCTTCATTTACAAATTGCATTTTGTGTTTACTTGTGTTGTCCTTGAATATTGTTTAAATTGGTTTGATGTTCCGAAACACTTAAGTGTGACAAACATGCAAAAAAACAGGAAATGAGGAAGGGGGCAAACACTTTTTCACACCACTGTACTTAAAGTATACAAACTCAGCTGTCCAGACTTGCCGTGGCCACAGATTTCTGGATGGAAACCTTCATGGAAATCAGTGGTTAAGAAGAAAATTTAAATTGATAATCTTTAAAAGAGTCCAGTCCCC
>WMED01021289.1:0-11948 GCA_019650415.1 Pipa parva
AGCGGGGCCTCCCACTTCTCTTTCTACTCTGGTTAGAGCCTGTTTGTGCTCTCCTCTGAAAGAAGTAGTACACACCGTTGTAGGAAATCTTCAGTTTCTTGGCAATTTCTCGCGTGGAATAGCCTTCATTTCAAGAATACACTGTTGAGTTTCACATGAAAGTTCTCTTTTTCTTGCCATTTTTCGTGTTTAATCACAAATCGCAGATTCTCAACTAGCTCAATCGAAGGTGAGTTTTATAGCTTCTCTAATCAGCAAAACTGTTTTCAGCTGTGCTAACATACTTGCACAAGGGTTTCCAAAACATCCAATAGCCGCCTTACACAGTTAGCAAACACAATGTACTATTAGAACACTGTAGTGATGGTTGTTGGAAATGGGTCTCTATACACCTATGTAGATATTGCATTAACAACCAGACATTTGCAGCTAGAATAGTCATTTACCACATTAACAATGTATAGAGTGTATTTCTGATTCATTTAATGTTAATTTCATTGGAAAAAAAAAACCTGTGCTTTTCTTTCAAAAATAAGGAAATTTCTAAGTGACCCTAAACTTTTACACAGCATAGACGCTACTGCGACAGTAACAATCGATTGCGACTGTCTTTAGCTGGTGAATTCACACTTATACACAACAATTCCGACTTTGGAATATAGGCAATGGTCCAGATAGAACCACGCCATGGGCTATAGGTTGGGCATCACTGCTGTAACTTGATTATACAGATTAATAACACTGTTCTTTAAACAGAAGTTTTTGGACACCTGTTGCTACACTTAAAAACAGGGCTGAGGCTCGAAACATGTAGTGTGTAATATGTATATACCTAAAAAAAGGGTCTTACAGCACAGCTGTTGGTGAGCCTGTTCCTTTTCCTGTGATTTCCAGTAATATAAAACGGCTTAAAGTTACACCATAATTGAAAGGAATCCTAATATTTTTCCCTGCGATCAGTGTACTTTTCTGCCAGTTAAATCATATTTAACAAAAATTCAGAACCAAAATAAAATACAACATCCATCATTTGCTTTTTTATTTGCAAATCGACTAACTTCACTGTTTCCAGTGTAGGTCCAAATTAAGGTACAAGGAATGCTGAGCTCAAAGCATGAGTCCACTCACAGAGACGCACACTGTTCTCTGTGCAATAGAACACTAGCATTTGGTTAATTAAATAGATACCAATTTTATTCAGAAAGCTGGCATTCAGATAAGATCAAACGGATAAAACCAGGTGTCTCCTATCTTCCCAAATCATAAACTATTGTTACTTTTTCTGAAATTACAAGTACAACACTTCAGTTATAGTTTTATATGCTATGAAATGCTAATTAAGGTAAACTACTGGGATGGTTTCTCTCTACACAAGTTACACAGGTCATAGACCATTGTTATTTCCAGGAACAGGTTTTCCAGCTTGTAGTTGAAAATTAAATAATAGATTTCTATATAATAATTGCTGACCTATTGAATGTCCAGCCATTAAACTTTGTTAGCTGTTTGTCAGGGGTTCATGTAATGTTAAATCGTCCATTAGGAATAAGTGCAGACAGTGTAAGATGTCAGTATCTGATTCTCGGGACAGCTCGCAGTATTGTGTACAATCAGAATGGGTTTGTATCAGTGTCTCACACTACGCTTTTCACTATTGAGCCCATACAGTAAGTGCGTAAACTACTCTCTCATCTGTGCCAGGTATAAGGGAACTTAGGATGTACCAATCAATACAAAACAGGCATGTTAATGATGTTAATCTTTGGCATTGTGCAATCACTCCATATCATTTAAACATAAATCAGCATTTTCATATAATAGCAGATGAACAGAGATTAGTAACTTTGTTTTTCTGTATGAATCTCTTGTTGAACCGGCAGTGTCCCTTTTATTTCCCTTCCATGACTAAACTAAAAAACAAATATCTGTAATTCCACTGGGTCATCCTGTTATAAAATACACTTTACAAACCCAGTATTGGTCAAGATGGTCTCCCTATACAAGTCCCCCATACCCCATTTGTTATAATACTGACTTTTCTCCTGGTCTGCAAAATAGCTTTTACTTATTCTTGGCAACAGGACTGGTGTTAGGGTGGACAATTTGGGCAATTGTCCAGGACCCCTGACTTCAAGGGGCCCCCCTCCACAGTGTTATAAAACTCTATTCTCCTCCAGTGCTGAAAGAGAAGCGCTGGGGCCCTCAATTTGCCAGGGGCCCTGGTTTCTGTAAAACCGGCCTAGTTGGTAAGCAGGTTCAGATTTACATCTATTCTGCAAACAAGGTAAGGCTAGGTTCACAGCATCATATGCTGGTGTGAAAATAAATAAATTCATATGCTCCAGCATATTTTTTTTTTTTATTGTACTTACCAGTGACAGTGTGAACGCTCCCTCTGTGTTCACAGCTCTTCCTATGTCATCGCATTTTGTGCAGGGTGTATCATACGCAAGCCAAAATGCAACACCCAAAGTTCTAGATGTGGCATATGTGCATCATACGCTAGTGTGTCCGGGACTGGGTAAGTACTATTAGCTTTTGCTGAAGCATATTTTTTTTCACACTAGCGTATTGTGCTCTGCGCATCACACTTTAGCGTGTACCTATCCTAAAACTAGTGTTAGAGATCACAAACAAACACAAACAATTTTTTTAATTTTAAATTACCAGTAGATCAATAAACATTAATCATTAGGAAAACTTTCGTGCACATTCTCTCAGTGTAGCCCAACTTCTCATCCCATCCCACTGGAAAAATCCAGAGATTTGGAAACATTCAAAGTTAGTGCTAAAAAATGTTATTTTCAGAATGAATCGGATTTGAAAACCAGGAAGATTCCAAAGTACACAGCAGCTTGGTTACCTTGGTTAATATTTACAGAAACTGCGTTATATTTAACTTGCCTGAATATAAGAGGTAAACTGGGGAGTGTGAAAATAGATTGATTAAAAGATTTTAAGTGTTCATTTTTGGATATCTGCATTTAAAGCTAGTGTAGATTGCTGCTTCTTTCAAACCTCTTCTAGTGATTTTTTTTTTCTACTTAAAGTGCACCTGTCACATCAAAGCACAAATACTAATTTAGGTTCTACTAATGATATAAACATTTTATAAATATATACGTATTAAAAAAATGTACCTTTTATACAATGTTTCTCTCTGTCATCTTACCTGTCAGCCTGACTTTTCTTTCCTGGGTTGGGTGATGATGATTGACATTATAGTTCCTCCAATCAGATCCCTGCTAGATCATGATTTAAGGGATCTGATTGGAGGAGCTATAATGTCAATCATTATTTAGCCCCACCCACCAAACACTCTGGAAAGAAAAGGCAGGCTGACATGGAAGATGACAGAAAAACGTATAAAGTTTCATTTTTTTTAAATACATATACATTTACAAAAATATTTAATTCATTAGTACAACCTAAGTTAGTCTATATTAGTATTAATTTTGAGGTGACAGGTGCACTTTAAAGAAGAGCTAATTCAGTGTGGGTAGACTTTATATACTTATCAATGCTTCTCTAGCACTGCCTCCTGTTTCTTTTACTAGTGATTTTATCTTCTTCGGCTCTGTCAACCTTTTCACTTCTGCCCCCTCTACTGATCTGAGCAAGCGAAGAATCAGTATTAGGTCATAATACTGTTTTTGTGCTTCCTCACATCAGTGATGTAGAGGAGGTGGTGTGAATCTGAAGGGGATTGTGACGCAGGAACTGAAAAGAAGATAGCTACAAAAAGAAGTAGGAGGCAGAACTGGTGGAAACAGCGGTAAATATAAATAGTCCACTCACATCGAATCATATTCTAATGAATATTTTAGTTCTTCTTTACCAAAAGATTTATTTTGAAATCATTGTCATTGAACGCAGGAATTCAATAGCGTATTTTCCTTCCCCATCCTTTCCTACTAGAAAGGTAATTGTATTGAGCAATGTTTTTGAATGTGTACTTTTTTTTTGTTATCGTTGAAATGAAATTAATTTCAATTAAAAACAGAAATAACACCAGAAAAAAAAAATGTTGATTGGCATGGCAGTTATTCTACATCATACTACTGTCTGATTTCTTTTGATTTGTGTTGGTTTCTCCTATTTGCTGGCTGCAGTCATCTTTTATCTGTTAAGTAAACCCCAATAACAACACATTTTTATGAAGGCCCCCCCAAAATAGCTGTAATCTGCATTGGGAAGAAGGACTCAGAAAGTAGGAGTTCAAATTCCAGTTGATATTTTTACAAGTACCGCAACTGCAAAGAAATAACTAATTTGTTAATCTAAATGGCAATTTTCTCTTTTTCTAGTGTTAGTAATATATCCATATCCAAGTGGCCTTATTCATTGTTATAAACATCACATAGCTCAGGGGTTCGACAACCTTTTGGGCTGAGGGAGCCATATATGTGCGGCTCCCTCAGCCCTTTTGAATCCGGAGCCACTGACGTCGCATAGGTGACGTTAGTGGCTCCAGATTGACTAGCAATCCAGACTCGCGGTGACATCAGCGGCTTCTGATTGGCTAGCAACCCGGAAGCCTGTGACGTCAGCGGCTCCAGATTGGCTAGCAATCCGGAAGCGCTGAGGGAACTTTCTCTCTACAGAGCTTGCTGGCAGACTGTAATGAGCGGTGCTTGCACCACTCGTTACAGTGAAAGAGCCATAGGTTGCCGACCCCTGACATAGCTTTACTGTATTAAGAATGTAAATAAATCCTCGAGGAAGCACTATATATAAACCATTTTGTTAAATCATAGAAGTATTTCATTCTGTAATATGTGATCATATTGTGCTCTATATGTTTGTAAGCTTACATGATTAATGTTCTTTTACAGATTTTTATACCATGGTAAACAACTACTGGATTTTGAATTCCCAAGAACTAAGCAATATAACCTTGCTTTCTGTGGCTGGAGGATACAATGATTATCAAGTTCGATCTGGGTTGACTTTTCTGCCGAGCTCAGGGCTTCATGATAGTGCCTTATCTGTTGTGGTAAAAATATTTCATTTACTGTTATAGATAGTTTGCAAACGAATGCAATGTTTGCAAGGACCAATAACCCCTAAAAAAAAAAAAATAGAAATACCCATTTTATTAGGCACAGCAGTTAAATATAGCATAATAAAATGTTATGTTTGAAGTTTAAATTCATGAATTGCATTGCTTTCTCTCTGTTCTTATCTTTACTGATAGCAGCCATATTGTTAAACAGACCTCACCCAGTTCCATTGTTTTCTATGGTGCTGTAGATTGTACAAATTTAGAAAGTGTGCCCAAAAGCCTTTATGTTTAAAGCTAAATATATAGACACAATTAAGAATTTTTGGAAGCACAGATTAAATACAGTATATTGTAACTATAAATGCATTTTCATTCTTTGTTATTACTGTCCTTCTAATAGATATAGAACAATGTGCAAACTATTAGAATAATGTGATAATTGTGTGAGCATGTATGACTGGTAGCATGAGGTCGCTAATTAGTGCCTACAGAGGATAGGGTGCTTGTGGGTCCTCATGGACACACCAACCCATGAGCAGAGCATTTTGGGATTTGGACTGGTGGGACAGCTCTAATGGACACTTGGCATTTCCTTGTGGGTCAAATATAATTACACTGCAGGGTAGATTTGGTCCACATGCCTAAGTTTGACCATCCTTTTTTAGAAAGCCTTCAAGCATTGTACATACAAAGGGAGGTTGAAGTTACTGGCATATAGTTTCCAGGCTCACTTTTTGACCCCTTATTCATTATTGGTACCACATTTGCTGTGCACCACTCTTGTGGAACGGGCCCTGTTATTATAAAGTCCTTAGAAACAAGGGTCTGTATATAACGTTAGTTCGTTCCCTTAGAACCCCTTGGTTTTGTTTTTTGTTTTTTTGAGATAGTGCTGTCACATTTTGATAAAGGGCAGACTGCCTGAAACTTATTAATGGCACAATAAATACAGTATGTAGCTGTGCGACAATTTCAGAACACACAGACTGCTCTATTTATTTATGATTTACAAGTTCAGGGTGATAACAGGACACCTTTTAGAGGTTTTTGTGCTCTTTATGCAAGTCATGTCTACATCCAATGTGTGTAAGTGTTCATTATTTCCAATGTGCCCTTATTTTAAAGTGCTGAGAAATGTATATTACACACTCTTACTTTTTTTTTCTTCAGTTTAACACGAATACTCTCCAAACTTAATTTACATTTTCAATCATTTGGCTATATATATATATATATATGTATATGCCTCTGATAGTTTTATTTCTGTACCTTTTGCTGGATAATGATGATATTATATGCATGGAAAGATATCTTTGTGGTGGCATTTGTGATAAATCTTTTCTAATTAGCTCTTTGTGTATGTTATTTTTGTAGCTATACCTGAATTATTCTTTAAATAGATGTCATATATATAATCCACCATTAAGCTTGAGCAGTACCGTTAAGCAGTGAATTTTCTAACAAAAAGCTGCCAATAAGAATTTATGTAAGACATGGATGTACAGCCAAACTTGTGCAACATGCTGTGATTAAATACAGAATGATAAAAGCAGTGTTTTAGTGTGTTCTAGAATTAATTGCTAGAAATTCAACAGGTGTGACAGCACTAGTGTGACTCTGGCCTTAGGTATATCAGTCCACCTAATGGTGGTGTTAGCTGTGGGCACCCAGGACACGTGTAATTGTTTAGTGGGTTGTGGAATGCTTTGTTTGTTCTTCTAAGATGCTTAATATTTAAATAAGTAAATGTCTGCCTTTCACTGTCCTGACAAAGTTTTAAAGGCCAAAGGGAGTTTAAAAGAACAATAACACCAAAAAATTATACATTTATAGTTACTGTATATTGAATCTCTGCTTCCAAAAATACTAAATTGTGTATAGTAAGGAAGATATTTAGCTTCAAAAATTGGGCTTTAGTGCATATACACTGAGCGTAAAAAGAATAAAACGCACCGCAAATCCTTATTATACTTACCTACTCCGGCCACACTAGCGTTAATGCGTGCGTGATTGCTTCATGCCACGGATTTCCTGAGCATATGGACGTGATGCAAAAAATGCATGCAGATGGGAGGAGCCGGGAAAACTGAAGGAGCATTCACAGTTTGTCAAGCAAGTACAATAGAAAAACACGTTGCGAAGATATGCCAGCCTGAATTTGCTGGTGTAGTTTCTTGCATAAATGCACTTGTTTGAACCCGGCCTTAGGGCACACATACACACTGTGTTTTCTTTATGTAAAGCACCATAGCAAGCAGTGGGAGAGGTTTCTTTATGTATGTATAATTTTATTTATAAAGCGCCAGAAATTTACACAGCGATGTACAATACAAATATAGTACAGACATGGGAAAAGTGCATTGCACAATACAAGTAAAATATCACAAGGAGGTTGGAGATCCCTGCCCCGTAGAGCTTACAGTCTAAATGAGAGGAAGACTTGTATACACAGAAGAGTAATAAGAGCTGTAACAATGTGCTGAAATACTGGTCAATAAATACAAATAAATAATTAAGAATAAAAAATATACATAAAAATCAGGGATAAATATCAGTGGTAGTGCTCCAAGAGCTAGGACTTCATGCTGCTATCAGTAACTATACGAAAGCAAGAAAATTCATGATATCAATTTTGTGTGTTGTGTTTGAATAATTGCCATGCCGTTACAAAAGGGAATTTGGAATTTTTTTGGTTTTTCTTAATGTCATTTATTCTTTTTCCATAGAGTCAAAAGATAATATATAAAAAAAGGCACCTGTATTGTTATACAAGTGGCTACTACTTGTGTTTTTCCATGAATTCATAGTGACAGGGGTGTAGTTGCTGCTGTCCATTCCCTTGAATTACTGTTAGAGGAGAGGTGAGAGAAGATTGGCAAATAAGCGTTATTTGTTGTTATTGTTATTTACAATAAACTGCTGTATACTGGACACTATATATGGGATTTGTAGCACTGTATTGGACACTATATGTAGTCTACTTTACAGAATTGGACAGTACACATGGGGATTTGCAGGGGAAAGCCCAAGGGGAGGTGGTATGTGATGCTGGTGTCATGACATCATTGCCACGATGCTACTATCACGTGACGCATCGGGAATAATCCTAAATTTCCCATGCACACCTCTGTACTGTCCTATAGGCAGACAATACAGGACAGAGGGGTGCTACATATATAATGCCTTATGTCACTGATGCCCAACCTGCGGCCTGAATTCTGAAATCCGATATGTTGTGTATAAGTTTGAATTCGCCACCTAAAGACAGTTGCAACAGACCGTTGCTGTTGCAGTTGCATTTTTATAATGAGAATATTGTCGCAGTCACGACTTTACTATGGAAAATTGTCGCAGCTGTTACTTTAAAATTTGTCGTGACTTTGAAGCGGCCCGTGATACGTATGTCGCAATTTGATATGGCCCCCAGGCCAAAAAAAAAAGGTTGGGCATCACTGCCTTATGTAATTGGTTTTCTGAAGGCAAAGTTAAGTGTTGCTACTAATTGTAATGTAACTAGTTAGTTCTGATTACTCCTACCAGCTGAACACTGGATACCTGCTAGTCACTAAGCAAATTAAATAGAGTTTTTTAATCTATAAATAGCATAGATATCTGCTGATCAATGAGCACTGACCAAGACAATTAATCTCTATTATGATAAAAGTTCATAATATATGTATGTATAACTTTGATAGCTACAGTGCAGTGGGATTTACTGTATAATTATAATACAGTTACATTTTCCTATAGTGATCTGTTAGAAAAGTTACATTTACAGCAGTTAGTCCCTGCAAGGTTGAAGGACACAGACTGTTTGCTTGCATCTGATTGGAATTTGCATTGTGTCTGATTAGCACAGTTGCGATCCTCGCTGAGACTGGAATCCCTTTAAAGCGTTCGCTGATGTCTGCATGCAGGACTCAGCGAACCCGTAACAGTCTCTGTGTACTGATGCGAAGGATTGGAGGGTAAGTTCGCGCTTTGCTGAATTGCCCCCATAGAGTGCTACAGCAATGCTTTATTAATGTATTTATAATGGATAAAGCATCATAAGCATGTATATTATCCATATTAATTTGCATGGTTTAGTGCTCCTTGAACTGTTGATGCTGATAAATTTGTAAAGAAATAGAATGCCTTATGGTCTCTTAAATGTTTGGTTCCGTGCAATGCCTAATAAAGGGATGGCCAACCTTTTGAGCACGGTGTGCCAGAATTCATAGAAAAAAAAACTGGTATAACTTGGGTAGTGTGTCACTTTGTGAAAAATCCATACCTGACTGCATGAGCATCAGGAGGCAGAGCCCGAGAGCGCAGCATGAATGGCACCATGACGTGTGTCAGCAAAAACGTCTTGGTGTGTCACCTCTGACACGCGTATCATAGGTTAGCCATCACTGGCCTAATATAATTAGCTTCAGGCTTCTGACCAGCTCAAAGAAAGGGCATGACTCAAAGTTTTGTCGTTCATACAGGGGTATGTTATCATTGTTGCCCAGACTTGGGAACAGGCCCTAGGGTTTTTTAGAACCTAGCAATGCCCCTGCCACCTAATATTTATTTACTTTTCAGAGTTCTGCAGTTCCAAGAACATGGGCATCAACAGACCATCTTTCAATTGTATGGTAAGTAAATTGTGTGCCTAACATAGCAGAACTTCATGAACTCTCTTCAGTTATGAGTCAGTGCCTGGTTTTGTGTTGCAGTTTGGGTACATTTTCTATTAGTTGATAAACTGTGTAATTAGAATTGTATTTGTTTTCTTGTTCTGTGCACTTTATATGTGTTGTACATTAGCAGAATTGTAAAGAAATTGGACCGTAATAGAGCATGTGCAGATCAGTATGTGCTTGAGGGAATACTCTTCTTTTTTTTAAAAATAAAATGGGAGGTTTGGATTAAATGTAAAAGTTTTATCATTTTACCTGCAGCAATGCCACTAGCATCATACAATAGCACCAATACTTTTCTACATAAAGTACAACATACTGGCAAAAGGCATTATTATTTTCCTGTAAATGAACAGTCAAATTGCCTAACTGTTTTATACATTATGATTATAATGTATCATTTTTTTTAATTGGTTTTCAGACATTTTCTGTTAATTGGCTACTTCTTACAGAAGCCTCTTAAACCAATTTCCCCTGCTTTAGATCATTTAGAATTTTAAATGAAGACCTCATTACCCGAATAGTAGATTGGAAAAAAGACAGACTCTGGGTACAAATGGAACAACTTGAAACTAAAGTACAATTAGCTACTCTGCCATGGCTAAACCCTAAACAAACAAAAACCATTGAGACAACAAACCCCATCATCAATAATACACTCCAGAAATGGAACCAAGCAAACAATACAAACAAAAACGCTCCACTTTCACAATACCCATCACCACTCACCTCACTAATTCAAAACGATGACTTCAAACCCAGAACAGAGAGAAATTTCCAAGAGAAGTGGAATATACAAGAACCATTCCTATACAAATTCGTCAAAGAAAAAAGACTAAAAAATATCTCTCTGATCATCAAAGAACAACACCAAAATCCCATAGGACTATATAAATACTCACAACAGACGTTAGAAATTGGCTAAGGAATGATATAAAAAAGATAAATAGAAACCCTTTAATGCATACACATATTCCTATAGCAAATCTGTGACCACAACAGTTTCCCCATTGTAAAGTCGCGACCACGACAATTTTTGAAAGTTGCAACTGTGACAATATTCTCCATTTTTAAAATGCGACAGTCGCAGCCTACTGCAACTGTCTTTAGTTGGTAAATTCACACCTATATGTAACAATTTGGACTTTAGTGAATAACCCCCAAAATGTGGAACTTTACTTATTGTTAGAAGGGATGGGATGCATTATGTAAATTCTGGATATTCTTGAGAAAAATTAAATATAAGCTTTGGCAGTGCAGAATGATTACATTCTTCCAGAAGCGTATTTCGTGTAGGTGCTACTGAAGCCTTTAGAGGATTCCTGGGAGTTGCAATCCTGCAACATATGCCAAGTGTTGCCTAAATCTAATCAGAGTTTTCATGAGCGAATACAGAACATACTGGTACCAAGTTACATCATTAAAGTAAGTACTATTAACATTTGAACTGTTTCAATATATTGCTTTTTTTTTCTTTTAATACAGGTGCAGAGAATTAGTTTTGGCTACATCAAGAGCAATGTTTGATCTAATTGATGGAAATACCAAACAGGTTTGTGATAAGCTGCTTGTATAATTTCATATAAATATGGCACTGTGCAAATCACAGTGGGATACCATTAATTAAATGGGTTGCAGATAGTACACAATATACAGTATACAAATATGGGTTAAAAAGAGAACACCAAAGACCTATATAGACTGCACTCATTATAATCTCTTTAAGCCAGCAATTTTCAACCAGTGTGCCGTGACACACTGGCAGGTGTGCCGTGTCAAAGTCGGCTAGCGTTGGGAGATGCGCTTCTCCCTAGCTAGCTGGCAGTCAGAGCCGGCAGTTCACGAGCAGCGCAGCAGCTACAAGCGCTGCTCGTGACTCAAGGAGGGAGTCCTGTCTGACTCCCTCCGTGGACTGAGGAGGGCTCATGTGACCCGATCGGTCACTTGAGCCAATTGGAGACCGGGAGTGCATGTGATCAGCACTCTCGGTCTCACTTCCTCATTCGGCTGTGTGCAGTGGCAGCAGCAGCCGAATGAGGAAGAACTGCTGCCGATCTCTGCTTCAGGAGGTAAGTTGAAGCCACCACTGATGCCCCCTGAGCCACCCACATTTAAAATATACCCCCTGCCCCCAGATGTGCCCTCCCTGCCCTAGGTTTGCCCCCCGCCCCAGATTTGGCCCATGCCCCTGATTTTACCCTCCAAGCTCCTGATTTGCCCTTCCATGCCCCTGATTGCCCCTCACTCCTGATTTCCCTCCTCAGCCCCTAATT